>BMAO01011592.1:0-27583 GCA_019973975.1 Trichonephila clavata | reverse complement strand
AATTTACCTTCTTCATATGTAAATCTTTTATTTTCTCTAAAGCTGAAGGCTCTTAAACATTTTTTAACAAAATTCAATTATTTCAAAACATCTTGAAGATAAATAGAACAGTATACTTAATTATTTTTATTAATTCAACCAAACGGTAGCTTTAAAATTCTGAAGTTAAGTACATTGGTAGAGATTACTCTATGAAAAATTATAATCTTTTACTTATATACGGTATTTTTACGAAACAAAACAGCTACGTAACTGCGATCAAATATTTTGAAAAGTTATAAAAATTTCAAATAAGTTCATAATTTATCTACGAAGTTAAAGAGCATTATGTTTGATCTTTTAGAATAAATTACAATTAAAGTAAACATTCAAAATCGATAGTACACCGTTAATTCAATTTATTGTATACCTTTCTCAAATTTAAAGCGTTATCAGAAATACAGTTATTTTCCACTTTCTGGATACTCTATTAGTTAAACAAAGTGAGAGGTATTATTAACTGAGCAAATATTTGATTTTATAGAGTTAAGAGCTTTAGAATTCACTCAGATAAATAGTTCTAGTTCGTAAAGGATCCACTCAAAGTATTTATTCTTCAAAATAATCAGTTATGACAGTTTACAATTGTCATGCAATTGATGATATTTTTAAAGTGTGGATTACTATATAGCGTTCTATTTCTTTTATAATAACTATTACATTAAATTTGTGAATAAAATGTAAACATATGTAAATTATTGTGTATTGTATTTTACATTTAATTGTGTCGGTATTTTTTTTTTTTTTGTTTGTTAATATTATCTGAGTGACGGATAATATGTTATTGATTGTTTATAGTTTACTGTGAACATCAACACTTTTTATTTTAAAAGTTTAAAATGTGTCCAAAAATTTCTTAATAAGTTATCGTGATATTATGAGAAATACTGCGAAAATGTTAACTGTGTATAACATGACTTTCAAATGTTATTGATAGACACGAGTGAAGTTTTCTTATGCAACATTTAATATATTTTAATTTATGTTCAAATTAAATATAAATCAAAATTTTTGATAAAGGCTTTTACTTAGACGTGTTTTTAAACTTCAATAATTAACTATAATTTTATTTCTTAGAAATATAAATAAAACACTTAATCTCTTTGGGAAAAGTAAATTACAAACTGCACTTGCTGTAATTTGAACCAAATTATACAACAAGTTCAGGGAATACGCACATTAACAGTGGTTCTTAAAATTTGGTCAGTGGACCCATGGGGTCCTCAGCGCCTTTCTAGGAAGACGACAAATGTCTCTTTTTCTTTAGACTAGGTAGACTTTTTGTGTACCAACAAGTATAACACAAGGCTTACAAACGTAAGTCAATACTCAATCAATAGTGGTAGGATGTTTCAAGTAGAATAAAAACGACTTCCCTCTTGAAAGTCCTCTTGGAAAAACGAAAGATGTGCCATCCTAGACAAGATCGCCTAGTAGACCCCAATGAAAATACTCTACCGGAACATGTATTTCGATCAAGAATATTAGATCAGATTTTTTTTATTCTTTGTAACTTCACAGTTATTACTACAATGTAATATTTTCAAAAACGTAATATTTTAAACACAACGTTTCATCGTAATATTCTGAAACACATGTACAAAAAAACCTTATATAAGTAGCAGAGGCAGTCTAAGGATTATTGAAGAACCTTTAAATCAATCAGCCATGTGTTGGAAGTCAGGGTGAGATGTTCCAAATCATGGGTGTTCGTGATGGACACACGTACAACCTAAAAAAAATAAACTGAACATAAATGGCGGCTGGGCCGTGGCGATCGAAAGTTTAAGAACTGCTGCTCTATAACATAAAAAACGACACATCTCAAGAAAGAGTTTTTCGAACGTAGCGTAAATCGGTAGGTGTGATGTACGTTTATTGAAAACAAAATGCTGAAAATGCGATAGAAATCAAGTGTTTTATTTTGGAAATACAGTTGTATGAGTCAAAAATATGCGCTGACCAACCTCTGGCTACGTGTTGTAAACGGTTATCAGGGCTGGGCATTGACTCGTACAGTTGTGTGGGGCAAATGCCCTCCTGCGGGATCCCTTGCCATACATGTTCTATCTGGTGGATAGATCGGTGCAATCTTGGTATAGTTGGAGACAAATACACTCTAGGCACAAACTCACTATTTGGAAGAGATTTGGTGATCACAAAGACAAGTAGACCCTATGAGGGTGTAATAACCCTGCTCGCACAGTTGTTATTGGCGTTTGGGGGTTTGAGTAAAGATCAGCCATAATCAGTTCAAATTACAGTTTATTATTTCTCTAACTTAAATTGAAAACAACTCAGGGTAGGAAATGCACACCACTACTAAGTATAAGAGCAATCACCCGGAAATAAAGATAATTAATATTTGAGTATAACCTAATTCACTTACTCTTAAAACACTTTGGACATCCACGGTTTAATTCAGCGCAATTCTGTTATTAGTTGTACGACCTCCGGTCGTTATCGTCAGTTAGCAATATTCAGTCATCCAGAAATTACTCGTCGACTAACTCTCGACTAGTTCCCAACTACTCTCAAGTAACTTCGCGTATCTAAAAGTCAATGCTTAAATCGAACCATACATTTGAATAAATAAAGTCTTCTTCTTTGCGAGAAAGTTTTCAATAGAACAACAGTTAAAAAGAAGTAAATTTACCCAAGAGGATTAGTATAGGTTCGAGAATAGACCCGTTACAAGGGCATTCATTACTTTGTTCAAATACATGTCAATGTTGTGAAAAGAGGGGCAAAACTTTGGGGTGTAGAATCTCATCAATGTATCTTCATTCTGTAAAGCTATCATTGACGACAACCAAAGGGTTCGACTATAAAATGAAGTGACACACCATATCATAACTACTGGTTGTCCAACTGTACACCGAAAGACAGTTTTTGGTCGTGTGTTTTTGTGTTGTTTTTGGTACTTCTAAAAGAATATGTCATCACCATTTGCATCTGAATCATTTAGGACACAAATACATCTAAAATGATGTCTTAAAAAGCAGTATTTGTGCTGAGGGCTGATTTAAAAACTTTAATCCATTTAATTTTTTTTTAATCACAAAACATACTTCCCAGACAAAATACTCACTGCAACAGATTACTCAGAAAAAATCAAATTTATATTATGGTTGTCTCCTGAGCTTTTAAAGCATTTTGAAATAAATGTAAAAGTTAAAAAAATAAATTTAACTTTTTTAAAGAGCTATTATCAATTTATTGCAGACTAGTTTTCGTAGTAATTTAGGGGAGAGAAAATAATTTAATATTACTTTTTAGCATTCAAAGATTAATTTTGTAATTGTTTTTAATTTTAGGAAATGTGATGGATTAAAAAATAACTAGGAAAAAAACGATAAAATAAATTTTGTAGTCGAATAGTTGATGATAATAACAATTTTTCTTCTGTAAAAACAAGCATTTTTACGAATATATGTTTAAAAATAGCACACCTATATAAGCTATTAAGTATAAAAATATAATTAATAACAGAAGTTTTAACTATGTAGATTAATATTGTTTTGAAAAAATATGCTGCAAGTGGGAGTAATAAAAGCCATAATAATTTAATCCGTGAAAGCCTTAATGGTTATTTTGAAATGTTTGTTTCTCATAAATGAAACTTTAAAGTCTTTGTTTGTAATTCGGTTTTTATTTTCTCGAAATTGTAAAGTAATTTATTTTAACTTCGCTAGAGAAAATTAAATATTTTTTTTCCCTTTTAACTTCTTTAAAGCTCTCTTATATTTATATGTACTGATACAAATTATTCAAGAATAATTTTTCAAGAACTGTAAAAAATGTTAAAGTATACTATTTTAAGAGGAAGTTATTTTTAAATGAATTTTTAGTAAATGGATTACGTACTTAATTTTGTTTTTCTTTTGTAACTTGAATTTATAAATAAAATTCTACTTATTCCCTCCCCCAGTTGGACTGGAATTTGAATAAAAAGAATCCGACTTCATGTAAAATAATTACGAAAAAAATATATTTATATAATTTTATTTGATATATTTATAATTATGCATAATAAGTTCTTCTTTAATGCCTTATTTTTTTTCTAATTTTTGTATTTATACATTGGAAAACTGTATCACTTGAAGATTGAATAGCACTTAGCAATTTAAAAAGTGAAACCGCTTAACCATTAGATGTACGAACAACATTTTACATTTTAATACGTACTTGTTAAATCAGTGCCTTTCAACCATTCAATATTTGCGACCAATATTCAATCATAATTTCTATTGCGCCCCCCTTTCATACAAATAACAATGCAGAGATTCAATAATACTATACTTTGACGTTTAAGCTACAATACGACTTTTTACCACTTAAGTGCCACCAGTGTGTATATACGTCTCACTCGACCAGTATGTTAAATTCCCCGGCCGTATATATACGTTTTTCCGAAGTGCAATCTCTTCTCTGCACTGCTATCCATAAAACTATTCTGAAGACTTTAAAATGCAGTAAAAGGATCTTGACAGTGTTTGCGAAGTGTTTACTTATTTCAGAGAATTCGCTTGTTTATTCTCCCCCCCCCCAATGTGGCCGTGGCAGCCAAGTGGTCGAGGTATCCGATCATGGCTAGCGTGTCATGAGTTCCAGCCCAGTACCACTGAAGACCCGCCGTGTAGGGGGGGGACGATGCACGTTAAATCTGTCAAGAGCTCAAACGTCCTCCCGTTGGTGTGGTGTGGTAGTTAGGAGAGAGGGTGCCATCTCAGGCGTCGTCCGCGTCACTTGACCATGGTTCAAAATTACGCGGTCCGTCGCCAAAAGCCCTCGTGTAGCTGAACAGTGCGACGTTTGTATTCACTCATCACCCCCCCCCCCAATACATCATATACGCGTGCCTACGAGGAAACGGTGGAACTGGGGAGCGAATCGCTTAACTTTTAACTGGCACTTGAGGGATTAATTACAAACTGTACAAATTATCAAGATAACTGTTAATTTTTGTATATAATTTAATATATGTGTAAATGCCCATGGTGTTTCATTTGTAATTATTAAAGTTGTTTTTAACTTAGAATCGTTAAATTAATCATAAAATGCATTGCGCAGTACTGATACATTTATAAGTGTATTATATCAGTGAAAATGTTAATTTTATTTTTTATTATGTCAGAATGCATTTTGTTTATTTACTTTCAGTAAATTAATAATTTTTAAAATAATATTTTGTTTTCGACTTTTCAATATGCTTGCCCCTCCTCTCGTAGAATTATCACGAATCCACAGTTTGAGAAACGCTGTGTTAAATAAAAACATTGATTTGAGTCGCTTTTATATTGAAATAACTGAATTTTTTTTATTATAGAATCGATTTAATGGCACATATTTATACTATTTGTTTATTTCAACAAGGATTAATTATTCTCTATCGAAAATCTTTACTGACAAGATTAAAATTATTTGATTCGACTACATGCTTTTATTTTAAACATTAAATCAATTGAAAGTATTTCGATGTACTATCAGATATGTAAAAGAACAAAATAGTGTTAGTTTTTTAGTTAGTTACTACGCTTTTACGTTTATTTTTCTTTGTACCTTTTTTTAATTATATCAATGTAACTAATATGAATCTTAAAGATGAATTTAATAAATAAAATTGTTATAAAGAGTATGTAAGCATTCGTTGCTATATCACTTAAATTTTCTTAAATTATAGTTTAAAAAGTTACTGGAATGTGTTATTAAAGAAATTGTTAACTGAAAAGAAATTAAATTCTGTATTAACTTACAGACAGGTTTTTCTTTTATTAAGAGTCAAATGAATTAAATATAACTGTTTTATTAGGAGACAAATTTATCAATTCATTTTTGTTATAGCTACAGACAAATTAATTAATTTATATTGTTGTTACATTAAGAGACAAATTATTTAATTGTCATCATTTGTATTAAGATACAAATAAGTTCTTAATTACTTCTATTTAATTAAGATACAAATTTACTAATAAGAGGCAAATTATGTAATTACTATTATTACATTAAGAGGGAAATTAATTAATAACTGTTGTAATTATATTAATAATTAAATAAATAAATTACTGTGGATTCATTATTATGCTATTTTATTAGTTTATTTAACTAATTACAATTTTTATAATAAGAGAAAATTAATTAATTACAATTGTTGCTTTATTAAAAGATAAATGAAACAGTTGTTGTTGTTGTAATAATAAATAAGTTAAGTAGTTATTGTTGTTAAGTAAGAAACAAATGAATTAATTACTATAGTTGTTGTATTCATAGGCAATTAATTAATTACTGTTGTTTTTATAGACAAATTAACTAGTTATAATTGTAGCAAGGTACAGATCAATTAATTACTGATGTCTTAGGATACAAATGAATTTATTGCCGATATTTAATTAAGAGACGAACTGATTAATTACGATTGTCATAGTAAGAGAAAAATTAATTATACTTTTATTGTTGTATTAAGAGACAAATTAATTAATTTCTATTGTTGTCGCATTAAGAGACAAATTAATTAATTTCTATTGTTGTCGCATTAAGAGACAAATTAATTAATTTCTATTGTTGTCGCATTAAGAGACAAATTAATTAATTTCTAATGTTGTTGTATCAATAGACTAATTATTTACTGTTCTCTCACTAAGAAACGAATTATAATTACTACTGCTGTTGTATTAATAAATAAATTAATTATTACTTGCTGTAGTATTAAGTAAAAAATGTGATTGAATTGTTTTGATTTATTTAGAGACAGATTAACTACTTACAACAGTTGAAGTAGGAGACAAATTAATTAATTATTATTGTTGCTGTATTATGAAACAAATGAACTAATCACTGAATTCGTGCGTATTAAAAGTCTAAACATTTACAGGTGTTGTTGTATTACGTGGAAAATTAATTAATTACAAGTGTCGTATTAAGATGTAAATGAATTAATTACAAGTATTGTATTAAGTTAATTATTTAATTAAAAGTATTGTATTAGATGTAAATTAATTACAAGTATTGTATTAAGATGTAAATTAATTAATTACAAGTATTGTATTAAGTTGTAAATTAATTAATTACAAGTATTGTACTAAGATGTAAATTAATCAATTACAGTATTAAGAGATGGATTGATTTTTTGAGCTATTCTCATCGTACTAAGGTACTTCCATTTAAATCTCACAGATATAAAAAATTCCATTTTATTAATGCATGAAGAGCTGTTTTAACAAATTTGCATAAGCACGTTTTTTGATTCATTCATTTTAAATACATCCCAGTTTAATTCATAGCGTTCCATCTCATATCTGTTATCCTTTAGAATATGATTTGGGAGTCGAATATTTTCATCTCAATACGCCTGAATCCAAAAAAGACTAGACATAAAAAGGAAAAAAAAGATATAAAGTTAATATTTTTTCTGCTTAAACTACTGGGATGATATAAAATTTACCATTTCTCAGGGTAGTGTACATAGTAAAAGAAGATTCGCAAATCCTTTCGTATATTAAAGGAACATACAAAAGCCGTGCTTACATTCGTTCGATTTAAACCCCGTTCTTCTGTGGGTTTGCAAGAAAAATAAGTTTCGAATTTTGAAGAAATTTCCCCAGATGTTAGCTGAAGAGTTTTTGCAGAAACACATGGTTGGGATTTCAGGGCCATGTGTATTCAGCAGTAAAGAAGAACCGTACATAAAAATATATGTACAAAAAAAATTCGTTCTTTCAGAATGCCGTGGAATGATTTCAATCCGAATATCGCCTAGAGCTTCATGTTTACTCAAGAAAAAGAAAAGACACTCGCAGCAAACAAACTCTTTCTATGGAGTTACTTTTCGAAGAGGTCTTGTGAGTTATTTGGATTGACAAATATATATCTGCATACGTATATCTCTAGTCAGATAGGTTGGGGAGAGATTTTGCTGTTGCTTCAACAAATGATTCTTGTTTGTTTATTCATGGGTTGTTTGGAATGCATCCTGGTATGCATACACTATTGAAAATTTTCATGAAAGTATTACTGGGTATTAGTTTGAGTGTAGGTAACGTTATTTGCTTCAATTTGTTTCAAATTCCAAATCGATACCACCAACTAGACTTGTTTTTAGTTTACAGTGGTGGCCAAAATTGAGGACACTTTTAAAAATTGTTATGATTTTAAGTTTGTATACGTTGCACAAAATGCAAAGTATTTTACATCATTTTAAAGAGAATGTAATACTAAATTCTATACAAGAAACAAAATTCAAATATTTGCTACGCAAAAGAAGTTCTGCTGCAATAACTATCGATATGCATTAGATACAGATGATAGCAGTGAGTTATGAGTGCTTAGTGGGGTAGCTATTATTTCTAACTACAGCTTCACATCGATATTTCAATGAGCTAAAAATAGTTTTAAGTTCTTCATCCGTTATTACATGATGCCGGAAAACAATCGTATCCTCAATTAGTTCCTTTTTATTTCATTGGTACCTCATTCGGACAAGAGTTTCCTTACGGTTCCACATGTTTTCGATAGGATTCAGGTCAGGACTGTGTCCTGGCTAGGATAACAATGATATTTAATCAAAAAGCAATGACATCAAATAAAAGTGTAAAGACGAGAAAGTGATATTTCTTATGTTAAAAGTGCACAACAGGTGGGTAGTTCAGTGACTACATCTGGAGACTGAAAGTTTTGTTTAAGATGTCAGGAGAGAAATTTAATTTCTTAAAAAAGCAGGGAAAAGCCAAAAAAGGGGCACCACACCTTTTGATGACAGAAGAACAAAAATACAATATCTCAGAGATAAAACAATTTCATGGACAGCCATCATAAATGATCTGAGTGATGCTGGTGTTTCTGCCAGTTCAAAAACAATCCGGAGTAGATTAGCAGAAGTAAGACTAAAAGGTAGAATTCCACGAAAAAAGCTTTATCTCAATTCACAGCAGCGCTAAAAGGGAATACAGTGGGCAGTGAAACATATTAGTTGGACAAATGATTAATGATTACAAGTTATATGGAGGGACGAAACTAAAACATCGTTATTCGATAGTGATAGCCTAAAATATGTAAGACGTAGAACAGCAGAAATGCTACATCCTGACTGCATCCAGGCAACTGTGAAGTACCCACATAGTTTTATCATTTAAGCAGCAGATGGTATCGGTCGCCTTCATATCATCGATGGGACACAGAATGTCATAAAATATATTGACACCATTCTAGAACCCAAACTGCTGCCTTCCATCAGGGATCTATTTACCAACAATGCTTCATTTATTTTTCTACAAGATTCTGCTCCTTGCCACATAGTAAAGTAATTGAAAGACTGGTACCGTTCTAAGATCATTGAGTTGTTGTCCTGACCAGGAAACAGTCCTGACCTCAATCCTATAAAAAACTTGTGGCACCGTTTGAAAACTCTTGTCCGAGTGACATGCCCATGAAATAAAAAGGAACTAATTGAGGATACAATTGTTTCCTGGCATCATGTAATAACGAATAAAGAGCTTAAAACTATTTTTAGCTTAATGAAACATTGATGTAAAGCTGTAATTAAAAATAATGGCTACCCCACTAAGCACTCATAACTCACTGCTAACGTCAGTATCTAATGAACAAACGATGGCCATGGTAGTCTAATGATCCTGGTCAAGGACGTGGACAGGGTGTTTTGAATTCGAGCCCTAGTGCCCCCGAAGATCCTCCGTATAGGGGAGCTGTTGGACGTTTAAGCTGTCGAGTTTCTAAGTCCTTCTAAGTCCTCCTATATGAAAGTTAGGAGGAGAGGAGGCTACTCAGGTGTCGTCTTCACAGCTTGACTGACGTCAAAATAGGGAGGTCCTTCGCGTTGCTTTAGAATGTGAGGCTATTAAACACTCGTTCCCCTTGCTTTTAGATTTCACCCATAGTAATGATTATTATAATTTTAATGTTATAATTATGAAATTTGCGATTTTTTAATCGTTTACTTTTTTGTCTCTCTCACACACATCCCTTATTTATTGAGAATATTCTTAAAATGGTATACTTCATAAGCGTACTCAAATTTCTTAAATTAACTTTTAATTTATCAAGTCATTTTCTAGTTTCCATTTGCTAACATTTCTACTTAAGACGAATTAATAATTTTTTAATGTATTGACGTCATAGTTAGAAGCAACGCGAAGGCTATTACACGGTTTCGTAAATTTGGGCCATAGTCAAGCAACGAGAAGAACACCCGAGTATATATATATATAAGTGCCCTATTCGCTAAGCTTTTCCACACACCCCACTAACATGAGTGTATGCTGTGTATCGACCCTTCTACACAACGAGTTTTTAAGGGTATTGAAACTCGAACTTACGACTCGACAAAAATCAAGGTTTCAAGTTCGCAAACCATGAACTATGGCGTGTGCTTCTTAAAACGAAAGAAAAACAATGAAAAAAGTAATATAACATAAGAAATATTCATTCTCGAATCCAGTATAACGTAATTGAGCATCTTTTTCTAATTTAAAGAATTTCTTTTTTTTTCACTTTAAACCTCCTAAGTTCCTCCTTCGTATATGTACGTCTCAGTAAATCGGTGCGTATATATACGTTCTTACCGAAATGCTATCCATTTCTTCCCGCTGCTATCAGTAAAACTTTTCCGAAGAATTTGAAATGCAATAAAATGACCTTGAAAGTGTGTGTTTGCGAAGAATTTACTTATTTCAGAGAGAAGTTAGCTAATTTATGTTTTTCCTCTTCTCTCCAATACACCGCATACGCGCGCCTATATGAAAAACGGTGGCACTGCGGAGTCAATCCTTAACTTTTAGTCGGTAGTTAGGGGGTGATCTCATAGACTGTAAAATTCACCTCCAATAACTATTATTTTCACCATTCCTTTTTTTATACTGAAAGTAAAATATCGATATAAAATCAACTCTGTCTAAAAATCAATTTAAGTGTAATTGTGAGACAGAAAAGATTACAATTCAATTAATACTTAATGAAATTTAGCAATTGGACTTACTTTCATACAATAGGGTGGCCGCAGTAGCCTTGGGACTCGTAGCTGGTGTATCATGAGTTGCAGTTTGGTAGTACTGAAAATTCGTCGTGCAGAGGGGCCGATGCACGTTAAGTCTGCCGCGGCTCAAACTTCCTCCAATTGGCATGGCGTGGGAGCAAGGGATAAGGAGGTGCCAGCTCAAGTGTCATCCACATCTTTTGACAGTTGGTTCAAAATTACGTGGTCCGTCACCAATAGCCCTTGTTTAAAAAAACCTGATAAAAAATACCACAAATTTTTATAAATAACTTTGATTAAAAATGCATTTAAAATTACAGTGAAATATGTTTAAATCGTAAACGCTTTAGACGAAATATCAGTTAACGCGACATAATATAACAGCCCCGACAAACTACTATGTATTGTCCTACATTTTTCTTTTAACACGAAGCGAAAATTGGCTAACCCGAAAATATTTCCTTTCTGGGAATGAACAAAATATGAAAACACCAGATTTAAGAGGGGCGCTTGAGAAGACTTCTGTATTATTGGACTATCCTACTATATCATCGGAAAAATTCGCTGCAGTAGATGATGATAATTCGTGTACAACCCCAATTATGTCAGATAAAGACATTTTAGAGTTTCTTCAAAGCTCAAAAAATATCAGTGATGCAGATTCCGACGACGAAAATGAAATGACTAGTGCAGCTCCTGTTCCCACGTCATCCGAAATAAGGAACAACATGAAAATTATGCGCAGTTATGTATATATATAGACGCACATTCCAGTGGTGAACTGAATTATACGAGGGTTATTTTTTAAGTAAGGTCCGTTTGTTTTTTAAAAAATAACAACAATATTTTGTTTCAAAAAACCTTTATTTTAGGATTGTACATACCTTTGCCTATTTTTCTACATAGTTGCCGAGTTTATTAATGCACTTGTCATACCTTAGAACTAAGTTTTGAAAATCCTCTTTAAAGAAGTGGCCTGGTCGGGCAGCCAAAAGTTCACGGCCGTTTTCACTTCTTCGTTGTCACTGAAGCGCTTCCCACCAAGACTGTGTATGAGGTACCGGAAAAGGTGGAAATCGTTAGAGGAGCAGGGTCGGGGCTGTATGGTCCATAGTCCAAAACCTCCCAACCAAAAGATTCGATTACGTCCCGAGTCGTTCGAGAAGTGTGAGGCCTTGCGTTATCGTGGAGGAGCAAAACACCTTTTGACAGCATGCCACGCCGTTAAGAAGTGAAAGCGGTCGTGAACTCTTGGCTGCCTGACCACAGGCAGCAGACTTCTTAGAAGAGAGTTTTCAAATCTTAGTTCTAAGGTATGACAAGTGCATTTATAAACTCGGCAACTATGTAGAAAAATTGGCAAAAGTATGTACAATCCTAAAATAAAGGTTTTTTGAAACAAAATATTGTTATTTTTTAAAAAACAAACGGACCTTTTTTCTTACTTAAAAAAAAGGCCTCGTAAAATGGAACAATTTGTTGACAATTTGATGCTTAAAAAAGACAATGCAAAAAAAATATCAGAAAACTTAATATTTTTTTTTCAAAAAAATTTAGAAAATTTTGTATTAAATTTCATTAAGTTCTTGTGAAAGCTTTTGTTTCATTGATTTTTATGAAACACATGTGCATTTATACATATTGAAGTAAATCAAATGTACCTTAATCAATTTATTTAACTGTGTTGAATATATGAGTTTTTTTTTTTGGAAATATCCTTTTACACGAAACTTTTTAACAGGAAAAAAATAATTCAGTCCCAGTTTCACGTTAAACGATTTTCACTATATGTAATTACTTTACTATATATTTGCAAAACATGCTGTGAATATTTTAACTTGAAATATTAGCAAAAAGTTTGAAAAATGGCGTACGCGGTTCATTTTACATCATAGAATATTAACCAGTTCAGCTCCTTACAATATTATGCAAAGAGATATGCATGTCACAGAACATCCATACAGGCAATTTATCATCGCCATATTGAGAACTGCCTCATGTCAACCTCTTTTCTTCCTTTTAATGTCAAATGTTCGAAAAATAAATACCACTTATGAATAAGTACAATCGATAAAGGAAACTTAATGGACTATATGATTGATAAGCTTCTAAAGTAGTTATAAAAATGTGTTCTCTCACTTTTTCATTCTGTTTCTGTCTTGGAAGTATTGTTAGTAAGCCATTTAGTATAGTTTTAGTAAAATATTTAAATAGGAATATATATATATATATATAATTAGAATGCAAAAAAATTGTATTTTTTAATGATCGATCTTAATAACTAAAACTTTAGATCTTTCATATTTTTATTATAAATGAATTGTAATTAAAATTTATTTTTTAAAGATTTTTAAGTTTAAGTTTCAAATTAAAATTTTATTTTTGGTTTGAGGAATTTAACTATCCGAATCATTTGTAAGCATACAAATATTTTTTTTAAATATGTTCCAAAATTATACAAAAAATACAGATACTTTGGATCAGTGATTTCCAAAGGGTCTATGACGACCTGCAAGGGGTCCACTTCAGCGAAAAAATAATTAGGGCGTCCAAGAGGGGCAAATGAATTGCTATAGGGGCTCTCATTCAATTAGATCGCGACTTTAATTTTAAATGAAATTAATCAAATGGAAACCAGATTTTGCCTATTTAAAAGATTTATTTACTAAATTTAATGAGGTTAATTTGCAGTTAGAAGGCGACATGACCATCATTTCAGCATATCTTTCCAGAATTAAGCTAACCGTCGCCAAAAGCCCTAGTGTAGCTGAACAGTGCGACGTTAATATTCACTCACTCACTCAGGATAAAGCTAAAGGAGTTGGAGGCTATTGCTAAAGCTAAAGGAGGTTGGAGCTAAGCTATTGGAGGTAGCGAATTTTCCCAGTTTTTTAATCGGCCTCAAACAATCCTCCTGGAAAATGGCGTTTTAACCTATGTTCAACATTTAAATGCCCTTTACTCAGATTTTGAAACTAGGTTAGCGAATGCTTTGTCTATGGTAATTACCACATAAAGTAATGAATTCATAAGGTCACATTGAAAAAAAATGTCATATTACAAGAGGAACTGATCAGAATAAAAGCAGAAACGGAGATCTTAAAGTGAAGTTTAAGCAAAGGATGTCATCAATTTTGGCTTTAAAAAGATATACCTGTCATTTATCCCAAATTACCGAGTATCTTGAGAAAGTTTACAATTGCTTTTTCTAGTTAGAAGAGTTTCAGTGTGGTTGCCAAAATGCAAAAAAAAAAAAAAAAAAAGCAAAGTAAGGCAAAGGCTGGACACTACTGACCGAGGAGATTTAGGATTAAACCTGACAAGATTGATGTCAAATGTGGAAAATTTGGTATTGAAGCGCCAGATTCATCCCTTTCATTATAAACATTTGTTTGTTCATCAGTTATTTTATGTATTAATTAAATTTTAATTTTATTGGCATGTGTTTCTTAAGTTTCTATAGTTAGAAATTCAAATATTTTAAAGTAAGTAGCTGTATGTATACCAGCTGTCCAAAAGTCAATTAAGTCGATAAATTTGCAAAAATTCAATATTAGGTAAACACCCATAACCGACAAACATGGCAAGGGGTCTAAGAGAAAAAAATTTGAGAGCCTCTGCTTTAGATCTTAAATATTTTTAAAGAGTTTTAAGTTTCAAAAAGTTATACTTTTTACCTAATAAATGGTAAACAAGCCTGTTTGTAACTTTTATAGAAATAAATAAATTAAATACAAAGTTATGAATTAGAAAATTTAATGAAATTTTAAGATAATAAAGGGTTAAAAATGGATGTTTAAGAATTAAATTAAAATGTTGGCTTAAGAATTGCGTATATATATATTACTGAAACATATCCATTTATTTTTATTTTATGTTTACATTTTCCGTTTTATTTACTTATGCATTCAAACTCTTTTTAATTCAATACTATTTTTTATTATTTAACTTAATTTAACTCTTATTTTAATTTGATTCGAATTAATTTTTAGTTTTATTTTTAATTCTATTAATTATAATTCCAATTCTATTTTTTTCTAATTTATTTCATTTTAATTTCAATCTATTTTCTTTATCTGATACAATTTCATTAAAATTGTGTTTTCTTCCTAAGACCTTAGGACATGTTTCCAATAATTAAATGTACAAACACAGAACTATATCGCATGTTTAAAGAGCATAAAAATAATTAATAAATACAAAACCCTTTAGGTGCTGTTTTAAATCGATATTTTATTGCATTCTTAAATAGTTTTTTAAAGATAAAGTAAGTAATCACTGAATGAAGGTAAAAGTAATGCTTTCAAAGATAAAAATAGTTCTTTCGTTTTAGAAAGACGTATTAAAATTATCTGTTTTTTGTTTCAACCCCAATCAAGAAAATTTACTGAGAGAAAAATTTCTTTAACAAAAGTTTTACTCTTCCATACTAAATTTCATACTGATGGAAAAAAAATTCATCTTAATTCAACAATTAAAACTTAACAAGGAAGAACAAGGGAAAACTTATGTGCAGCTTCATAACATTAAAATAGAATTATGAAAATTTTAGTGACAAGCTGTTGACCTTGGCAAGGATGTTTACTTGATCCGCCGACCTACCGGTCCAGAACTACGCCGTGCATGCCTTAGACGACTGAGACGAAAGGAATCTCTATTCGTGCCAACCATTACGAACTTTTATTCCTGTCCTTTGTTGTTTGCGACTTGCCGAAGGAGGAACCACAGTAAAACTATTGTTTCAATTGATTGATTGATTGTTAATCTAATCAGAATCAGCACAAGGGATATTAGAAATAAGTTTTTTGAGCCACTGTTCATGCTTTCACATTTGGATTTATCATATTCTAATCCCTTTAGTTATTCTTCTTGAATTAAAAGTATAGTTTTTGTTTTCCTTTGGGACGGGTCCTATCCGAACCTCTGGAGAACAAATTTCTTAACTTATGTAAATTTATAAAATCGCTTCCCGTAAAAAAAAAAAACTCTAGCTAAGGGAGTGTAGGAGTTAGTCGTTAGGCTGCTACTGAAGTTCGATTATCAAAGTCGGTATTTGAAGTCCTCGGAGTTCGTGAAGAGGATCTTTAGTCCGGGTTATCAAGTAATGCCTGTCAAGACCTAACTAGTGCTGCTACATGGGATCGTAAGCAAGATCAGTGATTTAATTATTTGTCTTAGAATATTAGGATAGCGAGATTAAGTTCACCTCTTCCCTAGTTGTATGGCATTTCTTGATAGTAAATTGAAAGATTAATAAAGTTATTGTCTGTGTGGGTGTGGATTTTATTACAATAGCTGATTATTCGCTGTATCCAACAACACCAGCAAACGCAGGGTCGCGACAACTTAACCGCTGTTCTTTGATACAGTAATACCTCGACATACGTGATTTCCCAATTTAGTTTAGTATTGATTAACTATCAAATACATTGTGCGGTACTGATGCATTTATAAGTATTTTATATCAGTGTAATTATGTATTTTATTTTTTACTGTGTCAGAATGTATTTCGTTTTGCTTCCTTGTAAAAAATTAACAATTTTTTAACGGTCTTTTATTTTTGACCTTTCAACATGCTTGTGTCCCCCTCATGGTACGATTATCATGCCCTACTTGGAGGGGGGGGGGTGCCCCATGGTTTGAGAAGCGTTGAGTTAAGGATTAATAATAATTTTTTTTTAAAAACCACGTGAAGAGAAACTAAGTGGTATCAGCCAATGTACCATTCATAGAACTTTATAAATCCCAAAAATAAAATTTATTAATTTTTTTCATAGACCTCATATTAGAGTTTAATTCTAATTTTTATCAACAAATAATTCTCCTGGCTTTCGACCACATAGCAGCGCTTGAAAGCATTTTCGACTCTGAATTAATAGAGCGAACAACCCTTTCAAAACCCTCCCCCGCCTCTTCGATTCACAGGTGTTATGCAGTCACTGCTAACGAGAGCCCTCTCTATCATTTCCAGTCCTTGTGATTATTCACCTGTGGCAGGTAACCTATGGCGATGCAGTAGACAATAAAGCAGCACCATGGCTTAAGATAATTCATAGTCGACTATCGCGCCTCGACAAGTAGGGGGCCTAACGTTCCCATTTGGCTTCCTAGAAATGATGTATTATGGGCTAGTTTGAATATCTGATCACCTCTTGCTCGGCTTTGAGTGGATATTGTATTCAATAATGATGTATGCTGATAATGTGCTTCTGGAACGGTGAGAGAGAGATGAGAAAATTTGCAATTTTGTGGAGTAGTTTGAAGGTAGTGGTTCAAGGATTATTGTTTTTTGCTTGGGTGGTTTGTTGGAACTGTTCCGCTTGATTAAATTGTTGGTACAGTTTGATTTGATTTAAGGGGCAGTATTTAAACTGCGGTAGTAAGTTAAAAAGAATTAAAATTTTTTTCGATGTTTTGTTTTCGTTATAAATTGTGAATTTAAGCTAGAAATTGCATTTCTCGCATGGTGTAGCGTGAATAATTAGCAAAAGAGACCTTAATTCAGATAGAGTGAGCAAATATTTATTAACGACACACCCCAAAGCAGCAGTCTCCAACCGAGAGTCCGTGAAAAATTTCTGACACAGAAAAAATTGACATTGCTTATATTTTTATGCATGTTGAGTTTCAAAAATAAGAAGTAATAAAACGGATTATGGAATATAATTATACTTTAAAAAAATTTTAGGTATTACTTTTAGCGAAATTCCATCCGAGTTTAGTGACTTTTTAGCTGCTTTTTCAGGTGTATCTAGCAACATTTGAAAATGAGAGTTGGCAACCATGGTATATTGATGACATATCACTTCAGTTCATTGATATTGCTTTGTGCCATTGATTTGTTCTTGCTTTTCATGAATATTATTTTCAGTGATATGGAATGTAAATAGAAACTTAATTGAGTGACAATATAGTCATAATGGACCATTATATAGTGTGAATACTATTAGTGGTCCGCCAAATGTAAAATTACATATTTAGTGGGATATTAAGTCTTACAGTTTGACGGTCACTTCTCTAAGGCAACACAATGGCTATTGGCAACGCATCTCGTAATTTTGACCCACGGTCAAGGGATAAAGACGACACCTGAGCTGGCACCGCACTCTCCGAACTTCCACAACACAACCAAACTAAGGACTTTGAGTTACGACAGATTTAACGTACACCAGCCCCTATCAAGTCATCAGAGGCATCAGGATTTTCAGGAACATCAAGACTCGAATCGACAGCCCCGGCAACGAGTTCGTTACCATGACCACTAGGCTTCCACGGCCCTGATTCAGATGTAGAGTCTTGGATATATTCAAATGGTTTGAAATTTTGAGTATCTTTTTCATATAATTCGTTATGTTGCTGTGGTACGAAGCTAATTAAAAATAAGTTTTTGGAGCTTTGTGATGTTCGGCTCTGCCTACTTCCCTCTAACCCCCCTTGTCTACTCTCGGACCCGGCTAGAAGTGTGGGAGCATTTAATTGATTAGAAGATATGATTCACTAAAATCATTTTATTGTCACATTTATCAACACAAGCACAATAATAATCCAATTAAGATAGTTTGATCACTATTTAGAGCGCGAAGGTGAGACCAGTTAGCCTGGGGAGAGTATTACGGACATTCAACAAATCTCTACGATAACCTATACAAACTCGTTATTAACTCAGACGCTCCCTAGCAATTTAGTTTCTAACTTCTATTTAAATAATACGCACCATACCTGAACTCTTGTCAGTCAGGAGTCCTACGGTTGAGGCCTTGAACTCTACTAGCTGTCTTGATCAGCTCACATCCAAGTGATCTTCATTTTGGATATCTTCAGTTCTCACTTTAATAATCTTAACTTCTCACTTCAATAACTCACGATCCTCCCTTCTCTAACTCTCGATCCACACGTCACTAACTCTCTAAACTCGCGCGAATACAGAATTTATATAATAATCTTAAATTGCATAGTCACGTTTTCTTAACTTCGGTGAAAGTTGATTGAATTAAATATTTTCCTTAAAGAGTCCCCAAGGGGTTAGTAGAACCGCGAACCCTCACAACTTAGCCTATATAACCAATGGAATTAAAGAGCTTTGTCATAATATTAGAATTTTTGTCAAAGTTGTGTGATTTCAGACACAAGAAAAATCTAGTAGTACTTCATTAAATTGTTAATTTGATATATGGAAGTTATTTTCCTTAAAAAAACATTATTTCTGTAAATGATTATCCTAAATAGAGGTGACAACGGTAACCGAGTGATCATGGTCGCAAGCTCGTGGTGAGCATTGTCGAGTTAGAGATTCAAAGCTTAGTGTCACTAAAGACCATCCGCTTAAAGGGCCAACCCATGCTAAATTTGTCTCAAGGCTCAAAACTCTACCATTAGCGTCATGTGGAAGTTTGGAGAGGAGATGCCAGTTTAGGTGTCGTCCTCACCACTTGACCGTGTTTCAAAATTATGAGGTCCGTCTTCAATATCCCTCGTGTTTCTTCACAGAGCAACATCAATCAAAATCAAATTAAAGCATATTATTGTTACTAATACCACCTGTTTGACAGTCTCAAATCGAGGTCCAAGAAGTTCATCGTGGCAAAGGGCTAGATGTACGCCTGTCGTTAGACATAGCCTTGAGCACCATACAGATGACTATACTATTTAGCTCAGTTCCACCCCAATGTTGAGAGAGAACATCCTAGGGATGGTCAAAGGTCTCCCACCTCACTTCCCCTTCCACCAATCTCACTAGAGGGCTTGCGTCTCGACAGCTATTTAGAGTATCTCCATGCCGCAAATGCAGTACACATTTACAAACATCCATGCCTTCTCCAGGATTCAAACCCAGGCCCTACGGTACAGTAATCAGCGTCACTAACCATTATACCGGATTGATGGCAAGAGTACTGCAATTTATCCTGTTAAAAAAATTAATGGATAAATTGCAGTACTCCACTTATTTTGCATAATTTCAATTTCTTAAAATTTAAAAACATTATACCAATTCGCTTTCCTCTAGAATACAAGATTAAATATTCGCTGAAATATATTAAAGATATAGAATAAGAGAACTACATCTTATTATTCTGTTTAAAAAAAACTTGTTTAAATATGACATTCTTAGTCGTAGAACAGAATATTAATATTTTAGTTTATTATTAGTAATTTAAAAAAGGATCCAAGTAGTTTTATTATTCTTTAAGAAAAATCGAAGTCAGACTTCCATAACCACTTTAAAGTTGACAAGAAATTTCAATTAAGATATCTAACTTAATTAATTTCACACCATCTCTATACAAAATTTAAAATACATAACTTAAATTAAGAACTATTTCTCTCTCAAGTCGTTAAAAACATTTGCTTTAGATGAGAGTCATGTCCATTAGTCGCTGCGGTCGAATTCGAGTGGTTATCGTATTTCTGAAAATCCAATCAAGCATTTGTCATGTTCTTTTATCATCAGTGACATCCCACCAACAATTGCTGCTTTTGCCACTGGAGGCTCTAATCCAATTTCCTTTTGCTCAAGTCCTCCAAGCGACTTCTTCTTGTTTCTTGAATTGTAACACAAAATGACTTGTTTGTCATTTCGTTGATTATTTCTTTGGGCTGCTGGATTGAGAAGAAAAGTGAAGTGAGAAAAATGTACAGGTAGAGACGTTATGTTGACTTAATATCTATCGCATTTCATTCTTAGCAGTCTTTCTCTTTATTTGGTAGAGTTAACCTTTGTATTCTATCCTGTATTAAATTATTAAAACAGTTAATGCAACCCATTCAAATTAATAGCCAAGTGTTTATTGGATTTTTTATTCTTTTCTCTAGATATTTTTTTACATCCAATTATATCCATTATTATAAGAGAAAACGAAAAAATTGGAAATAAAACCAAAAATTTTAAATAATTTTAAATTGAAGGTATATATATCTACATATATATTATTATATTATTAGAATTATTTTTTCTATTAATATTCTCTTTGTCAGCACAATATTAGTAGAAATTTTTAGGTTCTACTCATATTCAATTTCGGTTTTTGTTCTTCATTATTTTTCTTGCACTATTGTGAATAAAATTTCTACTGAAAGGGGAAGATTAGGTTTCTATAAAATTTCTACTACAAGGGAAAGATTAGGTTTCAATAAAATTTCGACTGAAAGTGGAAGATTAGGTTTCTATAAATTCAAGCTTAACCATACATCATTATCCTAAACAATGACAGTTTTAGAAAACCTAGTAGTTTTGCATTTTGGAATTCATGTTTTTGGTTAAATTTTTAGAATTTCATTCTTTTCATTATTTTACTTTCACTATTGTGAATAAAATTTCTACTGAAAGGGGAAGATTAGGTTTATAAATTTCTACTGAAAGGGGAAATTAGTTTGGGTCTAATCGGCACCCCTCTCTCTCCGTCCTGCGCGGCTAAAGGTGTGGGGGGAAACAAAGCATCACCAACAACTTCCATAATAACAATTAGTTTTATTTATCCTTTAAACACACTTAAACAATCACAAGTGAAACTACAAAAGGAAGCCTAGGAGTGATATTTAAAGCATTATCTATATAATCTCAATACCCAACTTTAAGTAAACCCGACTACGTGAACTAGATAAGGAGAACAAGCGCTAATGAACCGATAACTAATTCTAATATCATGAATCATAAATCTTCAATCTAAAAATGTAATCACTTAGCAATTACTTCCTTAACTCGCGCTATGTTTGTGAATGAAATATTCCAATATTCACACTTACGTAACAGCTCCCCAGCTCCTATCTTACATCTACAAAACTTAGACTTTATAAAGTCAAACTAATTTAAATATCATGGTTTCTTCTTGAAAGGCTGTGAATTAATATAAATGCTAGCGCCAATGTTTCTCCAGGAGGATTAGTGGAAAAATGACTCGAATAGATCCTTCACAGTTTCAATAAAATTTCAACTGAAAGAGGAAGATTCGTTTTTTTGTAAAGCAAGCTTAACTATGCATCATTATCCTAAGACAGTGATAGTTTTAGAAAACATAGCACTTTTGATTTTGGGTGTCATGTTTTTTGGTTATATTTTCAGAATTTTATCTCGCTCTGTTTTGTGGGATATTTAATACTAAACTATTATTCTTTGGTTTTAGGATTTATATATATATATATACTTTAAATCTGTAGCTCTATTTCATAGATTCTTCAGATTAGGAAGGCTTAAGGTATCCGTATAGGTTGAAAAGGTGCTTTTTTTAGGTGTTAGGACCATTAGAAAAAAAATTTAAATATAAGTATTGAGGAAGAAGAAGAACATATAAAAGTGGAGAATCTTAAGTTGTTTTTCTAATATTTACTTTATCTAACTTACAAAAATACTTTTTTAAATGTGCTTTTTGAAGAATGAAATTTTGTGAAGATAATTTCTGCAAGAAAAATGAGATGTCTCCAAAAAATTCAATGCGATTCAATGAAATTTGTAACACTTATGCAAAAAGCCCTTTAGAGTATAACAAACCTCAGGTTTTAAGGTTTAATCATATTTTACAGTCATTTTTAGCTTATAACATTAAGTAATTTTGATAAAAAATCATTAACGTCAGATTTAAATGCTTATAAAATATTTATTTGTTAAAAAAAATTATCATGCAGCTTGTGATATTAAAGTTGGATCAAGAGGTATATGAAGGAAAGTAAAATTACACATGTCCAACGTATTTTTATTTATGCTGCTTTTCTTAACAATGAAAATTTTGCAAAAACAAGGGGTGATAGTTATTTATTCAATATTTCGGACTCTTTAAAAATATATTCTTTAAAACAATAAAATTCTTCTAAAACTCAGTTTTTGAAAAATTGGTCTCCGAACCTAGTCGAATGCCTGAAATCTCACTTATTTCAACGATTTTATCAATAGTTCTGATAAAATCCTTTAATCTTTATTATATTTAGTTTCAAAAGGGTATGTTTCTAAAATCTTTACTACAAGTTTCTTAAATCTACTTTTAGGATCTTTGATTCTTTAACTATTTTAAAAGTTTAGTTTTCGGCTTTAGGGGATGAACTTTACTATAAAAAGTATCCAACTACCCTAAAATCATGAATTTTGTCGAAAATTTAAATTTTTTTATTTATTTTATAGGTCATCTTATTAGCTTTACAAAAACACCGATTTTTTATTCTTTATTCAATAGAACAAAAACTATAAGCGTTTTAGTAAAAGCAGAGGCCACAACTTCAAGCAAGATGTCACACTTTAAAATGCCATTTACGTGAAAGGCATTTCCTTTTTTTTTTTTTTTTTTTTGAAAAGGCTTAAAAGGGGACAGTGATTGCTCAAATAGTTTTGAAAATAATTAACTGAAATTTTTTGTGTATGTTCTGTTTTATATTAGAAGTGTATTCACCTTCAGATTTGTCAATCATTGTTTTATTACAAAATTTACCGTACCTTGTGTGAATATAATCACTGTATTTTTAAGCAATTTCATATAATAACTAAGATAAAGAGTTCTAGTTTTGTAAAAATTATAATATCTCTTATCCTGAAGGTCATTTCAAAAATGGATAACATGGCAAAACGTCAGAATTGAAAATTTGAAAAATTTTTCATAAACTTTTGGTACAGAATGGGCCACGTTGAAGTTATTTTTTGTCCATTTTTACCAATTTTTTCTCATTTTGGCAGTTAATTTTTTTCTTTTCTTAATTTTATAATTTTTTCTTAAAATGTACAATAAATAAATCTAAAAACCACAAAAAATTCCCATTTCACCTTTTTTTTAGAAAAAAAAAGTTGTCGAAAGCAATCTGATACCTTAATAATTTTTCACTTTTGTGTGGAACATAATTCAGTAACAGTAAAATGTTTTATACATAAGGTGTTATCGTAATTGTAGAATTCGGCCTCTATGTGTTTTTTATCACTTAACTCTCCCAGCCAAAACTTATGCAATTCTTATGGTGGAAAAGTTGTAAAAAAGTTTTGATTTGGGAAAGCAAAATCGAGTTCGAGTAAAAATATGGCGTAACAGTACAGTTACACCTCGACTTACGCTACCCCGATGCACGCGAATCCGGAGTTACGCGATTTTGAAATCTCATTGATTCTCCCTTTTTCATCACTGAAACTCAAACGGAATCGGTGCCAGAGCCTGATAAAATTGGCAATGTGATTGAAGAAGCTTTCAATTTTGCCAGGCAAATAAATTTAGAAGTGGATAATGATGACGTTCAAGAACTACTGGATTCACAGAATCATGGACTGACAGTTGATAAGCTCTTAGAAATGTAGAGCAAGAGTAAGACATTGAAGAACTTGAGTCTATAGACCCAGTTCAATCAGAAAATCGAATGACAGACGGGAATTTGACATAATTCCTCAGTTTAATTGGAAAAGGGTTACAAATTTTAGAAAATACAGACTCAAACGAAGAGAGTCTTTTTCAACAAAACAAGGTGTCCGCCACACGGGACTGAAAAAGATGTGACTCTTGTTTGTAAAAACTTAACTTTAATTTTGCATTTAAAAGATTTAGACAAATGGCAGCAGCTTTGTGCGGCGAGAACCTCTCTTAGCGAGGGACAGTACAGGAACTGAGCATTCCGCCCAGATTATATTACTCAAACAAGTCGAAGCAAACAACTTGTTGCCATGGCGCAGAAGTTAAATACAGATGGCGTAGGTAAAAGACATGACAGTAAAACTAACTATTACGCAGAAAATACATATGAAATACAAATTGAAAATAATAATAATAATTGAATAGGAATTAAATATCGTATATAAATGAACATACACAGCACATTAATAATAAAAATACGGTTTGAATAAATAATAAAAAGTACAGTTTGAATAATAATAAAAAGTACAGTTTGAATAATAAAGAAAGTATAACTTGAATAATAACGAAAATACCATTTGCATTAGAATGATACAATTCCATCCAAACACATGGAATAAAAAATTATTAGCATGCTACCAGTAAATTAGGAAATTTTGTGGGAGACTATTTTGTTAGATTTCTTTAAACTTCAACATCAAAATAACATCAAATACCCCGGCTTACGTGGGTAATCATTCTGCCCATCTATCGTGTAAGTTCAGGATACTGCAGCACTTTTGAGTAGAGAATATTAAAGTATACAAATAAAGTAAAATAACTACCACACGCGCGAAAGGTTTTAAGAAAAATGCTATTAATATAAAGCATAAATATTCATCGATTTGTGGAATATTTTCAAAATAAACTTGTGTCACTTAAACAAGTCGTACTCCTTTGCTTTCGAGTTCGAGTGATTTTATTATACCAAAGAAAGTGGTGTGCTTCCGACATTAGTTGAATAAATTATGTTGAAATCATGTTTAAATCATTTTTCTTGTCACCTATGTTGAGAATAATAATAAAGATAATAACACTAAAAAGATTGAATAAATTAATATACTAGTTCTAATTCATAGAACTAATTTGATAAAGGTGCGCTATTCGTTTTCGGTGTGATTTTTGAAGTGCCAAGAAAAGCTTTGAATGACCACTCTCAAGTTATCTTATTGTAACTTATTTTAATGGGTTTTTCCCTAATGGGTTGCGGATTGGTATTTTACCATAGCAGACTTCTTTACATACCCCGGAAGTTGGTATCTCTCTTTTTAATGCGGCACCCTATTGGTGGATATTAATCGCCACTATCTAATTTTGAAGTCCAGTTTCCTCCTCAGAGGGAAGCAACTGAGCTTTGACTATGCGAAATCGTAATTTTGCCCAGAGCACCCAAGGGAAAACAGGAATTCTAGGAATCTGTAACGTGCCACATAATCATAGAACATGAACGTTGTTGACATTTTTGCATCATGAAAATTGACCGACTTCGGCCGGAATTGAACTCGCAAACTTTGGCGTACAATGCCAACGACAAAACATGCTACCTTATGCATCCCCAACTGATTTAAAGTCGTTAAAAATCATAATTCAAACAATGTGTACTACGCATCCTATATTTTTATTTTACATTATTTATCAAATGTATAGTTTTTCTGTAGTTTCTATTACTTATTATTTAATTTTTGTAGTATATGTACCCTGTATGAAAAAAATTTAGTGTAGCTTGTTAGTCTGAGAGCGAGAGTTAGTAGATAAATATTAGCTTGAGCAAGAATTGCATTAACAAATAGTCTCCACTTAACCGTGTGTGGCCAGATTCATAAGGAAATATCACAACACCTGGTGGTTACTAAATAGCTTCATAATTCTCATCTATAACGAGGAATTTAATTTTTCCTTGGGAAAAGAAACGACTAAATTTATTGCTCGCCCTTTGGTGCCTCTGAATTTTACGACCATGAAGAATAAATAACTCTTTTTCTGTATAGCCGTTCCACTGGTGGCAACTCTGGATGGTATTCTTTCTTCTAGCGAATAAAATCGTTTGTCGGAATAAACTAAAGGAGGAAAAGAAGTAAAAAAAGCAAATCAAAATGGCGTCAAGCTGAATTAATCTTCATTATTGACTACCTGGAAAACAATGGTTTGAAAAGATGTTCTACTCCATTACAAATGAGATTATGTCTGCTGCAAGCATTGGATCTTTTTTATGTTTTTTTGCCCATTAAATCTCGGAGATTAATTATGCCTAAAGTATAAGGATCTTTTGAACTGGAGCTTTTCTTCTTGCGCTCAGGATATTACTTTTTATTATGAGTTTCGAATACAGCTCGTTATATGTAGAGATGCGATATTTCTTCATGTATTTTGTTCGGTTGGTTTGGAATCTTTTCAAGAAAATGACACGTTTAAAATAATTGAAACAGACAGATATAGAAAGCTTTTGAAGTGTAAAGTGGAAGTTGACATTTTTATTTATGATTGTTTTAAAATTAAAATCGTGAAGAACTATTAGTCTATTTCTTTTTCCAAACTAAATGTTAACACTTTTAATTACAAGCTATAGGACTATACAAAGGCTCACACAAAAATTTTTCAAGGAGAGGGGGTCCAGGTTCGAACATCAACTATTCTCGAATAATACCTCAACAAGCCGTCAAGCATATTCTTTTAATTTTGTCGATTTTGGGAACGAAAAACAGTAAAAAAGTAAATTATTAAATTAACAATTAGCATTAATTAATAAAATAAATATTGGTAAAGATTTTATGTACTACATGCATAGGATTAACATCGAAAATATGTCAGGGGCAATGGGGGGTCCAGGCCCGTGCTCCTCCCTCCTTCCTCACTTGTGTGTGCCACTGGGCTATTTCATAAGCTTTATAACTCATATGACGACATTTTTTAACTAATACGTCACTGAATTTGCTGCATATATTTTTCAAATAAATTCTAACATGGCTACTAAAATTTTAAAAACATTTTAATTTTTAAGTATTCGACGTCGTTTTATGGAACAAATTGTTTTTATTTAAGAAAAAATTAGGTCTTTCTTAAAAATCTTAACCATTTTGGAAAATTTTTGGAAGTAGGGAAAGATTTTTAAGAATTCTTTTTTCTATTATTTTATAAAGTATAATAATTTCTATATAAAAACATTTATTTTAGCATGTTTAAATATACATTTTTAAATCATGTTATCTTCATGTAC
>BMAO01011591.1:0-22391 GCA_019973975.1 Trichonephila clavata | reverse complement strand
AAAAGCCTTTGGGGTATTCCTTCAAACACAGTTATTATTTTAAGTTCATTCTATCTTCATCTCCTAGAAAATTAATTCGACAAATTTTATACGCTTCAATAAAGATGTTTTTCTCCATTAATTCTTCTGCAGTTATCTTCATCCCATATTTCTCCATCTGTTGTTACAATTAAATATATATTTTCAGATTTAATTAATGCTACTAGTTCTAAGCATTTATCAAAATTCGTACCTCCAAAAGCACTTGATCATCAAAATAATATTTCGAATCTACAAAACCTTGCTGAAGAATTCCACATTATAGTTTTTTCTTGTTGAGAAATTAACCTATTCACTTTGGTAATACTTAAAATTTGTATAAGTTGATCCACTCGTATCAATACATAATATAGTTCTGGAAACCATTTTACGTTTTTTACTTCTGAATGAATTTACTACTTTATACTAGTTTAATAAAAAATTATGTAAAATTTTGTTTCTATAAAAAATTATATTTTATTTTAACATCTTTAAAAGTTATTTATTATTTTTTAATAAAATAAGAGTAAAGAATGAATTTACAACAATACTCACTATTTATTCTCGATTTCATGGAGCTTTTGAATATCAAATATATAGTAATTGTATTGTAATTCCATTAGATGATGTATCTTGGACAAAATCAATATATTGAAATTGAAAAATTTTGAAAATACATATGATGATTCTAAACCTTTTTCAAAGTGCTAATGTTTCATTATAAATGGATACAAACTGTACAGTATTTACTACTGAAGATTCATGGTCCTTGCTTTTAGGAGATCAAAAACTTATTTATCCAAAAGATGGTGGAAAACATTTTTTTGTGCATCGCAATTATTTTGCAATGACCCAAAACTTTTGAATCTTACATGAAATTAGTAAATGCAATAAACTATTATGAAAATATTTATTATTATAAATTCAATTGTATTCTTAGATAATTATGATATTCTTTTCCAGGAGGAAATTATTTTAGTTCTCAGAACAAAAGCAATTTGGTACAGAATTTGTTTGGTGTTGAGTGATCTCGAAATATTCAAAAAATAGAAGATGATTTTACAAATCGTAAAAGTATATATTCATTGCCTTTAAAGGTAAAACCTGAAGAATCAAACATTTCAAATTTTATTACTATTAACCCTGTAAAAGAAATTAAATTTCCAGAAACTTATTATGAAAGTACAAATATTGTTTTAAAAAGAAAATGTTTTAAAGATCCGACTTTTATTATTCAAGATTTTAAATTCATATCCACATTCCAATGAAGTAGGAATAATAATAGAATATCCCGTATCAATTTCGTATTTAAGTGCAAATGCATCGATAAAGATCGTCAATTTTTAGCATTAGCAATTAATTGTAATGTTCCTAAAACAATATTATATGTTCCTGCACCTTTTGATCGATATTATCAATACAAACATACTCCCAAAGAAGTTTCGTGGGTTACAATGTTATACGATTCACAAATAACTCCTCCAGATATGAATATAGTAGTTTAGATAAAAATATTATAGGTTATTCTTATAAAAACACTTTTTTGTTTAACTTACCTAACTTTTAACTGGAACGCTCTTGAAAATAAAAATACATCTAAACTATTAAATATGTTAACTTTTGATTTAACATTAGACGAAAATTTTAAAATTGTTTACAATTACCGATTTGATTCGAATCATACTCTTCATTGCGTAAAACATAAAGACTTAAATCACGAATTGTGGTGTAATGAGTTTAGCAGATAATTTTACATTCATCAAAAAAAATCGTCCTTCATATTTAGTACGGAGTTGGAGTGATCTTTTGTTAGAGCATTTTGAAAATAAACATGTAAATTACGGTAATTTGAAATTAGTTAAATTAATGTTTATATTAGCACGTCATAAAATTTGCTTTTTAACGAGAGAAAGTAAAACCAGAGATATTGTATATGAAAATTATAAAGATATTGTTTTTAAATTAGAACGAAGTGTGTTAGATTTTATTAACACTATTAGATTAGATCTTATTATGCCAGACAGAGAAACTGAAACTGGGAGTTGTACTATTTTATAAATACTCTTTCTGGAGATGCAACTAAATATTGATGCATTTTGTTACATCCTAAAATATGGTCTACCGTAATCCAACTTAGATGACGATTTACAAATAAAGTAAAAAAATATAGCAATTCTACCGTTGTTATGTCGTAATTTGTATTAACTCTGATTGGGCAAAAGAAATCTTTAGCAATATCATGAATTTTTTGTAGTATTTCAAGAGAATTTTCTGGATCAAATATTAATTCTCCATTAAAGTTTATGTTAAATGGAATAAGTAATTTTTTAACTCTTAATTCGTATAAAATACCATACAAAGACTTATTAGTTAATAAATGAGTTATATATTTCTTAGCTAACTGAATAACATTAGTATCTGATACTAATCTTAATGTTATGTAACTAGTAAACGGTTGAAATTTATGGGATTTTATGAATCTAGTAGTATCAAAATCCGAACGAATAACATTTATTAATTCATCTTTTGGTGTACAGATTGAATTTAACTTTTCTATATCTCTCATCTTGTTTTTACTAAAAATAAAAAAACAACAAATAAAAGTAAAATGCGTTTATTAATAGATAAAATATAAATTTCAGATTCACAATTTCAGATGATTACAATCAATTTCAGATTCACAATTTCAGATGATTACAATCAATTTCAGATTCACAATGTCAGATGATTACAATCAATTTCAGATTCACAATCAAAATTTAAAACAAGGAACATTAATTTCAAGTTTAAACCAATCTTTTATTATAGTTTTAACTTTCTGAGAAGAACATGATAATCGCTTGCAATATATACATCTTTCTTTTTTAAATCTATTTTTCCTCCTTATAAGCTGTACAGTTGCCGGTAGATACTTTTTTAAAAATGCGTATTGATCAGTTATAACATATAATTTTTCAATACGCAAATTAATTATATGAATATATAAATTGTCCAACCAATTCGGACCACAAAGTTCAGTGTAATATCCATTTATAGTAGCAATGGTATACTGAACAGCACCTCCAAGTATGGGGTTATTATTATATCTGATACAAAGTACTCCAAAACTGGGTGCATTGATAAGAGCCATGTTTCTGTGTTACTGTATTCAATAAACCGCACTGAGTGATAACTTTTATCCCCTTATTTACTGTTAGAATGAAGACACTTTTTTAAAAAAAATTATCACCAGGTTTGCTACACTACAATTTTCAAACTTTTTTTATATTCAAGGTTCTTGAATAATATTTACAAAGTTGGTATAACAATATTTCAAAGTTATATATATATATATCTAAAGTTGTTCTGACATTATCGTTAAATTTTTATTTTATTTTTACAAGGTTGATTTTAACAATTTTTCCAAGATTGTTTTTAATATTATCCAAAATTGTTTTTTAAACTCATTATTTGACATTTTACGAAACCTCATTTCTAAAAATAGATTCAAGTAGAATATATAAACTTAGCAACTAAAAAACCAGGTATTAGAGTCATGGAAACCTGGAACGGTAAAACGTTAAAAAGGCTACATTTGAGACTTTGTGAGTGTACATCTATACCGTGTAAACATTTCTATTTAGCAGATCATGCAATGTTTTCAAGAAAATGCTCATTTACTAAGAAAATAATTCATCAAAAGTTTAATTTTGCCATCTTTGTGAAAAATATTTGTGAAATACCTTATTGTCATGTACGCTTTAAAAAAATATTTGCAAGAATATTTAAATATGGTGTAAATTTAAATGCAGTTGAACCAATAACTCAACGAAATGCTCTGCATTACTCTTGTCGTGCTGAAATGTATTTAATATCTCATTTATTAACACCGTATGTAGACATAAATGCTGTAGACATTTATGGATATCCACCAGATTATTATGATTTATGTTTTAGAGTTAATAGTAGAAAGTTATTCCGGCCTCGGACAAACGAAACAATTTTGCGTGTCAATATAGCTCATAGCCGCCCATCCGGTATAGTGGTCAGTGAAGCTGACTGCGGTGCCGCAGGGACTGGGTTCGAATCCCGGAGAAGGCATGGATGTTTGTGTTGTAATCCTTTCTTCTGTGTTGTTTACCCTCGTGTTATACGTTCGGTGGTGCACGGGGTTTATAAATGTTTAAAAAAAATAAAAAAAAAATATAGCTCATAAAAGCAAAAAGCTATTTCGTTTTTTGTTTTGCAATGGACCACCTACTACAAATCCAATGATTTTAACATTAAAAGACTTTAATTTAATGTCTGCTGATAAAAAAAGATCAGTATTGAGTAACATAAAAGACTTAAAAGGTAATACATTACTACATATTATGGTAAAATGTGATCATTATCAATTTGTAGATGAAATTATTAAATTCAATCCTCAAGAGACGTTGCGAAAAAATCTAAAAGGAAAAGTGCCTTTTTCATATTGTAAATCCAGTTATACCATGGATCTTTTTGGAGACTATTTTAATAGTATTACAAAAAATGTCTATCATTCTATGAGGAGACCTGTTTTAAGCACATTTCCAGAACTTTTAGAACTGGTTAATGATAATGAAATGCATACCTTACATCGTATGGAAGAAATTGCTAAGCTTGGTAATACAATTATAAGACATTTTGGAGAATTAGCATTTAAAAAAATATGTACTAGAGCGACAGATCCTCAGGGGAATACATTGTGGCATGCATGTGTGAGAAGCAATGCAAATATTTCATACTTAGAAGAATTATTCCAATATATGGATAAAACTGTAATTAATAATCGAAATGTATTGGGAGAGACTCCTCTTCACCTATCAAAAAGGGATGAATTAAGTGAACTTTTAATTAAATATGGTGCACATTCTGATTGTTTAGATAATTTTGGAAGAATAGCATATAAAGTTGTACTTAATTTACAATGTATTTCTAGTAGATATTTACCTAAAAAATGTTATGTTCCACCCCATTTAATAAAATTTGTAAAATTGCATATTTGCTCTGTAAATTTTTTGTAAATAAAGACTATTTTTTGTGTAACTTGGAAAAGCTTTTCAAGTAAATTTTTACTTTTTAGCTTTTAAGAACTTGATGTCAAGCATAGTTTTTGTAACCTGGTAGTTTTCTGGGTTTAAAAAAAGCATTTGTACAACAATGCAAACGAATCAATTTTCACTCTCCTATGGTTTAATTGTTAAGACCACAAATCAAAAAATTGTTCTTATTCGTAGATTAATACCGTATTGCTTACAGAACTATTACATGAAAAATAAGAAAGGCACTATTGATTCATTTGAAAAATACTTTTTTCCCAAATTAAATTTAGATACTAAACTTGATTACCTAAATTTTAAATGTAAAAAATTTTTTGAAGATGAATATGATTTCTCTCACGGGCAGGTACCACACTATCAAGCTAGAAAAAAATATTCTAAATATATTGCATTTTTAACTGCTTTTAGAGAATTTCGAGAAGAAACGGGATACACGTTTGAATTTAATAAAAAGGATATAACTAAATTCCCTTTAAAAACTGTTTCGTTTCAAGGATTAGATGGGTTTAGTTATGTACAAAAGTATTTTGTTATTACATTAAATAATTTAATCAAACAGGCACCAATTGACTTTTATTATTTGCCATTAATAGTGGATATTGATATTGCTAGACATTGGTTAAAAACTCAACATGATTGTGTAAAGAAAGACTATAAGTATTTGCTTTTATAGTTAACAATAGCTATTATTGGTGCTTAACACATTTAAATTTCTTATATTATCAGGATATAATCGGATGTTTTCAATACATTAGAAGCAACTCTTTTGGGTTCAATATGTGTCTTCATTTGATAATAAGCCATACTGCCTACAGATGTGCCTAAACATACTAATGGATTGTTATGTTTAATTTCATTTATTGCTACAATACCTATGTTTGGAATATATGTTAAATTTCCGTACAAAGTTAAAGGTGTCACTTTATCTCCTTGCTGCTGAACTGGAATAAAATGCTTATCAAATAAACAATTGTATAGTATAAATCCAATAATAGGAGAGAAGGTATATAAACTATATGTATTTTCTGTGGTTTCTGCGTCAGTATTAGTTAAAGATATAATATGCATATTTTTAAATAATGGGTAGTAAGGCTCATTTTTAATATAATTATTAAGACTCATTACTCTATCTTGTACATGTGTTTTTAAGTCAATGTGTGATATATCTTGTTCTTTAATTAAATGTACCTCATCTGCAGTTTTGGCAAATAAGTTCCTCAAAATTTCAATATGGTAACGAGATGATTGTTTACCTTTATAAGTAATTTTTTGCATTTGTAAGTAATTTATGTAATATTTAATCCTTGGGTTTAAATCAAATGTATTACCATAAAAATTAGTATCATCAGTCGGAAAAATATATCTATCTAAAAATTTCCAATGTGGAACGACTACTATATCTACACCAAATCTAAAATGTTCGTCTGGAATAAAATATGGGCCGCATAATTCGGTTTGAGTTTCTGTATCAGATCTAAAAATCCACAATTTTAAACCTAAAATTAGTCTTAAATGTAACAAGCACATTATATGTTTAAACAATTGAATTGTATCACTTGAGCATTTTACTCCTTCACAAGCAAAAACACAATTTTGCATTCTCTCTTTTTTTAAAGATCATAAAAAAACTCTACTTTTTTAAAATAAGTTTAAAAGTTAAAATGACAATTATAATAACTACAAAACCAATAATAAATATTCTTACAAAATTAACGGATGTAATAGCATCAAATATTGAATTTAAAATTCCGGTAGTTGTTTTACTGGTTAAATATGATAATGCTTCTGGTATAGTCGCTTTTTTACAATGTAATTCTTGATTTGCATTACAATTAAAATAGTTACAATCACATTGTCGACAACAAGATTTTTCTGCATTTTCATCAAAACCATTGCATGTGTTAACGTCAAATATTAAATTAGTTAAATTTGTACAAAATGGAATTTCAGTTGATTGCTTTTGATTACAACAGCTTAATTCTTTTACTTTACAAACATTAGTTTTATTTGTATATAAAAAACAACCTGTGTTTTCATTTAAATATTTATCAATTGCCAATGATCCGTAACTTATGCCCGCTGTTGCTGCAGCTCCAATCACAAATCTTTTTAGTGTAATTTTTTTAAAAGTTTTCTTTAAGAAACTATCATTTTTAGCTAAAACTTCTAAATCATCAACATTTTTAATTGCTTTGTATTTATCAAAATGTTTAGATACTTTTACAGCTCGATTAAAAAAATTAAATTTCATTTCTTTATTGGATATTCAAAATATATTATTTTATTTATTTTTGATTTAATTTCTTTGCGATACAAAAGACATTTATTACCTACTTTTTCAATACATTAAGAGCACAATACCAAATATCCACAAGGTTGAAAAGTTAAACTTAATAGTTTCTTGTAAGCAAATTTTGCATTTTGTGCAGATATCTTCTAGGTTTAGTAAATGATCCATTAAATATTAATTATTCTTGCATTTGAAAATGTATACAATTTCGAAAAAAGATTTTTTTTTGTTTAATGAATTATTATTTATTGATCAATTACCAAAAGATTCAGCACACAATAAACATTAAACATAATTTAATTCTCCAATATAAAATACACTTTCTACTAAATCTTAAACTCGAATAAAGTCCAATTCGCAAATGAAAACCAACAAGCTTTTTCAACAGAATATTTAAGATTATTGAATTTTTGATATTCTAGTTCAAAATGAGTTGGTATTTTTGGGATAGTTATGTTTTCGGGAGGAATAAATAATTTCAACTTATAACAACAAAAAGGAATATTTAAGTTAAATTCTTCAAAATAAAAAAAAATTCTCTATAACAATAAATACATTTTATTTTAAATTGTTATATGTCGAATGATAAAATACTCTTTTAGCTAATTATCGTGATTTAAGCCATGAAGTGGAAACAGAGTACCTTCTATATAGTTCAAACTTTATTCATTTTTTGACGACAAAACCAAGCTTTTAGGAGAATTTATTAAATGTTTATTGAAAAAGGTTTAAAAAATTATTTTTTACACAATATAAAAACAAACATAGATATTCTATTAAACAAACTATGCAAATCGTTGTTATAGATCGTAGTCCTTCAACATTAGACTTAAAAGAATATAATGATTATATTAAAGAATTTTTAAGTTATAAAAATGTTTTTTATAACAATAATGAATTCCGTGATGGAAAAACAGAACTCTTTTCTTTTTTTGTTGTTCTTGGTGAAAACACATATGTTCAACATTTAATTATACTAACTGATGGAGTTTTATTTACAGTATATTCAGCCATTATTGATTCTATTTTAAGGGAAAGAAACTGTGTTGTTAAAAATATAGATTTTCATTTTGTAGGTCGAGAAGAAAAAATGAATTTTAATGTTTTGAATTGCATTGTAAAAAATATTTCTTTCCGTTTATTTATAAATAATAATGAAATTAATCACACATTTCTCTATTTGGAAAATATAAATATAAATGTTGATGCCTTAGCAGATAATTTCGTTAACATAAAAAATTTTATTCTAAATAAAAATAATTTTTCTCAAATTGATTTACATATATTAGCATTTAAGTTATGTGAATGGTTTTATAAATTCGATTGTGATATGACTGTATCAAAGTTTAATACTCAACTTGTTGAAAACTTTTATTATCAGAAAAATGTAAAGGCTTGTTTAAATAGTATTTCAGAGTTATTTATTTTATATAAAATTAAAAATGAAAGAGCTAAATTTAATATTAATAAATTGCTATTTCTCATTAAAAAAAAAACGTTCTTTTTATCCATTATTAAAGTGGGTACCCAGTTCCAGTGTAAATATTCAGGATTGTGATAACATTTGTATATATATAAATAGTAATAATGACACCCTTGATGGAGAACATTATAAACCAATTCATATAATAACCGATTATTGGGTCGATAAATTTATTTTACCAAAGTTGAAAATTACTACTATAAATTTATGCGAAGATTTATCAAAAGCTTTTTTATTTCATAAGAGTAATAATCTTAATATTGAAAGTTTATTAATTCATAACTGCCACGCAATAAGTAATTTGTTTGAATGTTATTTAATGTATGTCTATGTAATGTGGAATGTTGCTTTTTTATATTTGTTAATACGTAATAATTATTATAAATATTATAAGTTATTAAATGAAATTAAATTTATAGATGAAAATTCAAAAACTTATCTTAGTCCTCCGGGTATTAAAAGTAAAATTTCCATAATTATTTGGTTTTTATTAATTTTGCTATATTACCAAAATAAATACAAATTTTATTACCGTAATAATAGGTTAAAACTTTATAAGTTTTACTCAGAGGTTTTTGGAAAACCTCCTATAGATTCAAAATATTTAGATGTTTGGAGTTTATGGGAAATTTTTAGAAGAACAGAAAATTTACCATTACAAATCTTAGCCCAATATCAAAATTATCGAGTAATTAATGATAAACTTGTTTTTTTTACAGGTAAGTGTAATAAACGATATGGAAAATTAGGGTTTTATGATTTAGGTTTAGTTTTAAACGCATATTCGTATTATCAAAAAGATAATCAATTTTCGAATCCTGTAAAAATATTTGCAAATTTTGAAACTTATAAAATTGAAAGTAAACCATGTTTATTATTTTGTATTGATAATGATGTTTATAATTCAATTTTTAATGAATATTGTAAATAAAAAAAAAGTATCCCACATGTGTAGACGATTTAATGCTTAACTTTTCTGAATTCCACAGCAAAGATTATATTATTTTTTATAATTTTTTTACATGCATTATGTTTAATAAGATGTTATATAAGGCTTCTAGTATAATGAAAATATTTACATGTGAAGAATATATCAAAATAATTAATAATGATTATTCGCTTGTATTATGGTGTAAATATAAACTATTTCTCTTATGTAAAAATATTTGGAAATAAATAATGAAGTATTAAAAACATAATAGAGCAACAAATACTATAATTATAACATTTAACAAGGACATTTTTGTCAGTTAAATGATAAAAAAAGTCTATTCGAAACAAAAAAATAAAAGTAACGAACAAGTTTATGCTACAACTAGTAATGGCTTAGAAAAACATTTAGCAAAATATTCAATAATACACCTTTATGTATTTATACTTTAAATAAAAAAGGAAATAAATATTATTAAGAAGGAATACCACCAAATCTATAATAAAGAATGAGTATATATGTGAAAGATACAAAGGGAAAAGAAATTTACACAATTTTTAATGGTGGTGAAGTCTATGCTACAAACAGCTCCGGAAAGCAAATATACGCTAAAGATAGCACAGGAAAGGAAATATATGCTCAAAACAATAAACAAGAACTTTACTACGCAAAAGATAATGAGTCAGAGTATTATGCAAAAAATCAAGGTGTTGATTATTATAATAAAAAAATAAATAATAAAGAAATATATGCTAAATATTCAAATGATGAAGAAATTTATGCAAAAGATGGAAATGGAAATGATATTGCTGCTTTAGATAATAATAAATTTTATTATGCTATGAATAAGGAAGGAGATCAAATATATATATATCCTAGAAATAGATTTGGAAATGAATTTAAAGTAGAAAATAAATTTACCATATCAAAATCAGGAGTAATTATATATCCCAAATCGAAAAATGGTTAACCAATATATGAAAAAAATAAATTAGGAAAAGAAATTTATTACTCAGATGTGAATGGAATTGTAATTTTTGCAACAGATGCATATGGTAATCAAGTATATGCTAAAAATGAAAAAAAATAATGACTATTATCCTGTTGTAAATAATAAGATTTATTATGCAAAAAATAGTAAAGGTCGGTATAAATATGCTAAGGATTCGAATGGAACAATTATTTATCCCAAAGAAAATAATCATGAAACTTATATTGTAGAAAATGGTGTTGGATCTTTTAATTTATTAAAAGATACACAAGGTTTTGTAACGTATGTTAAAAGAGATAAAAAAGAAATGTATCCTACACTTAATGCTGAAAATGAGACAGCTGAAATGATTATAGATAATTATGCTAAAGATTCTTCTAATCAATTTTATTATCCAGTAGATAGTTATAATAATGAATACACAAATAAAACTGGGGATTTTATTCAACATTTAGGTTATCCAATAACAAATAATGGTTATATAATTATCCCAAATATAAATAAAAAACCAAAATTTTTTAATCAGGATGTCACTGAAAAAGAAATTAAATATATACTTTTGCGTCCTGGTTTTACAACATATGACTTTCTAACGAATAAATTGTCTTTTCGAAAACCTAGAACATCATTACAAAAGCAAAATAGCTTATTATGAATCATATTGTTATAAAAAATAAAATGACCAAGAAGAAATAGCTTCCTGTGTAGTTTTTTTAGATGTATGATAAGACATTTCATGGAACTTGATGTTTATTTTCAAGTAAAGATTAGAAAAATGAAAAAATTGAAAAATAATATAAACTTTTTAATAAGTAAAATTCGCAACACTATACACAAACAAAGGAAAGAATTTAGGGGAATTCCTTACAAGTTTGAAATTACTTTCAACGGAGTTGCCATGATTACAGCTATGTAACAATCTTTTATATTTATACCTCAATTATGGGAGAAATTATCGCAAGCTCGACTTGCTTGGTGGTCAAGGCGTGAGGGTCCCCTGAGCTCAAGGGCCCCTGTGCACGGCACTACCTAGCCCATTGGTAGTTACGTCACTGTACTTTATTAAATTTATATAAGATTTTTTTTTGTTACATGTCTTAAACCGTTTTTAAATAAAATTATTGAACTGAATCGGAATTAAAGAACTGACCTGAAATATTTCAGGAAAGAGAATAATTTAAATCACATTACACTATTCATTCCATTAATTTTATAAATTTCTCTTGTCATTAAACTGTTTAAAAAAGGATTTTGATGCAATTTAGTATTGAAGAATATCACAGAAAATTGTTTTGAATGTATAGAAATATATATATATATATATAAAGGTTTTTGCCTTAACTAAAACTTATATTTTTATAAAATTCAAATGAAAAACTGATGTTCCTCAAAACAGAAACGAAACAGCGGAAAAAAAGCAGTTTCTTTGTACAACTAGAATGTCGGGCACAGTTTTCATGTAATTGAAAACTGCCATGGGGTGGGCAGTAAAAGAGGGGTCAGTTGTCATATAAATAGTCTTCAGTTGGTTGTAAACTGGACCCTCCAAGAACAAAAATAGAAGGCGAAAGAGAGGGGGGGGGGGTTTCCTGTCTCGAGCTCCCTTTGCACTTAGAATCCCTCTCTCAACTGTTGTAGAAGAGTCTTGTATGATTCTGTGACGTCATTTTCTTTCATCATGACAGCTGCCAGAACATAATCATCAGAAAATGGGATCAAGTAAATGCAAATTTGGAAAAATAATAGATTGAAAAAAATGTTTATTTCAAAGTCAAGAAAATATTGAAAATTAAGAAAAAAGGCATATAATTTATCTTTTATGAAGGAACTATTTACCTCCGATCATTAAGACCAGTACTCATGAGTACTTGGCCTTTCTTTTAGGAACGCCCATTCCCCCCTCCCAGAAGAGGGCGCTTTCATCGTTTTAGAGTTGGAATTTCTGTCTACGGGACCCTTAACTGACTCTTCCCATTTGAGAGGGCAGAAGGACAACCAAGATTTATGGTCACTGCCTGCAAACTTTTACAGTGTTTCCAGGAAGTGATTCCTGCATAGGGTAGTATGGGGTCGATTCACGACTAGTCGTCGCCAAGTCAGAATCACGTGACGAGTATACAAACATTTCCCCGGTCTTTGCTTTAGTGTGTAACACACACACATTCCTATACTTGAACTGTTTATATCTTCTTTATGAAGTTTATTTCTGAAACTTTATTTATTTTTATTATGATTTTGCATTTTCCTTGTTTCATAATTAGGTAGGAATTAATTTTCGTAATTTTTTTAGTATAATTTTTGTTTTAGTTTAGTATATGTCATTTGATGTTAGTGTGCGAAGCCGGCGATTACTTGCAGTGCTTGTTTACATATATTTAATAGTCCTAGGTTATTTTTTTAGTATACTTATATTTAGTCCTTAGTATTTTTTTGGTAGATTATGTTTATTTACACACAATAATGATTTACAGTATAAAATTGAGACTGCTGAATTTGGAAAAACTTCTCATAGGTTTCCAATTACTTATTCATAGATAGTGTATCACTCCATATAAATTCATACAATAGTTCAATATCTAAGAAACGTGTGTAGATATGAAATGGTCCCATTTTGAAATATTAATGTTTATACCTTTCATTGTCTGATTCCCTTAGTATTTACCAGCTACAAATATTTCATTTTTTTAGAAATGCTGCCTCTATAATTTCTATTATAGAAGACCATGGAACATTTAGAAACATGAAATGCATGTAAACATAATTTTGGAAATGAATTGATAATAGGATTTGTCAGTAACATGGATATTTTTGTTTATTTAAAATTTTTTTATCTATTTCTAATGTTTAAAAAGAGGTTTATACTTTTTGAGAGCAGAGTGTATAAAATAATATTTGGTTAGTATGAAAGTTTTTGATTAAGAATTAGAAATTCTGTGATGGAAATGCTTTCAACATCATTTAAAGGTTTTGGATATCTGAAATAATCTAGTAATAAACATTTGATACATTTTATAGTCTGACTTCCTTTGTAATTATTACCCTTCAAACGGTTATAATTTTTTTGGAAATACCTGTCTTTAACATTCAGAAAGAAATGAATTGGACTTTTTAAAAAAATAAATTAAGAAACATATTTAGGCTATTTAATAAAATGTTTTTATAGTAGAACAAATTAAATTGTTTTCATGAAAATTTCTCGTATACAGAAAGCAGAAAATTCTTATTGGACAAAGTTTTATTTAATAATCATACTCATTTTAATATACATCATTTACTGACACTTAATTTTAACATTACATAAACAGACCATTTCATGATCTGCTGTATAAATCAGACTCTGTGAATGTAACACTATACTATAAGGACAAAGAGAACAAATCGAGCCAATATTCGAATTGCATAATATACAATTATTAAACCTCAATTTTTATATGTTATTGATAATATCTAAAAAATTCTCTGGAAATCTCTTATAAATAAATAGCTTTTTCAATTTATTTACAACAAAAGAGTATTAAATGTCCTCAACCCAAACAAATAAAATGATACAGTAAAAAAAAAATTAAGAAAATCATCTAAACCACAGATTTAATAGTTTAAAAAAGGTCAAATTACGCAGAATTTCTAAAATTTTCTCTCGCTTTATGTATCTTATTAGGTTTTTTATGACAAAAAAACTTACATTTTTTTAAACACCGCCAAGTAATTAATAATAAACAAAAAAATTTGAAAATATTTTTTAAAGATTTTTGTGAATTTTATTTATTCTGATTTGAACACTATCAATATTAATTTTATCAAATTAATGCTTTTTTTTCCCTTTTTCATATACATTTACAAAAGTAAGATCTGAAAAGGTCTTTTCTTGTTTACAAAGAAATTAATGGCAAAAACTAGTTTTTTAATACATTACTGATGACAAATTAATTCCCAAAGAAATAACAAAAGTTTCAATTGAGCTGAAACTTCTACGCCGAATAAAAGTTTTAAGACCTAGATATATTTTAAGTTCTCATTATTCCATATTAGATTGCTTCAGAGCAATCACACACACACACAGCTCATAAAGTAAATAATGAAATTATTCTTTTCTCTTAATTCATGTAACTGATATTCTACAGCTTCACAAAAAATGTGTACATAGTAAAAATACCCACAAAAAAGAAATTTCTTAAAAGGTATCTTAAAATTTGTTGCTTTTGAAGAAGGGCGAGATTTTATTCTCCTCAAATTAAAAAAAAAATGCAATAAATTATGTACAATAAGAGAAAAAGGGAAATATTGTTTTAATTTTTTTCAAAGGACATGTAATTGGGTTGTCTGTTATTTAAAATTAATTAAATCTATAAGAAAAAGAACCTGCTATGTTAAATATATCACACATAGGAACTAGAAAGCAAAATCAGGATACTGCATAACATTTGTATAGGTTATTTACAAAACTTTTCATAGTATTTTTGAAAAATTGTATAGTATGGGTTCAGATTAAATGAAATATCATAAGAATTTTGGAATTTCATATCTTAAAAACTGGCAGAGTTATAAAATCCACTTCTATACACAATCAACTTTCTAAATTTACATAAAACACACACACAAATTAGAATACTGAAATCATTAACGTATAGAAATTTTCGAATAAAAGAAACATGTATAAATGGAAATGTACAAACTATTTTTTGTAAAATATCTCGATAAACTTTTTTTTTTCATGTCCTAAAAATACACATATGTACCTGTATAACATTTACCTATATAATACTTGTATAACATTTTTTCATCATAACTGTAAAATCACATATTAAATACTAAAGCTTATTATATTTATTTTTAAATCACCTTAATTTTCCTTACATTAATTTTTATTAATAAAAATCTTTACATGCATATACTTAAAACTACATATAAATAAAGGGGGTGGATGGAAACACATAAAATTGACAAAGGTTTTTCTTTTTTTCAATTTCACAGTAATTGCAAAATTATAACAATCTGTTCCTCTAAAATAAAGCATTATCTTCTGTTTTAATGGAAATATTTGATTTGCTTACACTGAACATACCAAAACTTAATGTGTGCATACCTATATATTTATATATTTCTACCAGTTTTATTGTAAGTATAGTATTAAATATACTTCAGTTCCATTTCATTCAAACTTAAAACTTATTTGGAGAAATGTATTGACATGTTATTTTGTTATCACTGATATGCCTCTAAAGTATCCTTTTATATATAATTATATTTATACTTTAAATATATATATATAAAATGGAAGATGAAATGACATCAGGAAAAAAGATTCAAAATTCTTGCTCTGAAGTTTGTTTAAAATATATTAATAAAGTTTTTAAATAAATTTTTTAAAATCATTATTAATTTAACAAGTTACCAAAGTTTATAATGAATAAATTGAGTCCCATTCTAATGAAAATCCCAATTTGTATTAATTGTAAGCAAGATTCTTTTACCAGGGCAATCCTAAATTTCACAAAACTTCTCATTTCCCCAAATTATGTATGAGCAAAATATTAATTTACCTCAAAGTTTCTCTAAGAAATACTAAATCAAACTCGTACCATTCCAAAACTTGGAACATATATATTAAACTGCTGACTAATTTCGCCAAGCAAAAAGACATCCAAACTTAAAACAAAATTATACCACTATTATTATTACTGTGTTCAAACATGATCAGGAACAGTTTCCACTCTTGACTGTATATCGCAGCATTTGATGTTTTTTTTTTTATTTGAAGAAATTGGTCGATATTATACAATGCTATACAAGTGCCCCAAATTTGCCCTTTCAACATACGTCACACAAAAATATCAGTGATTTCGGACGATTAACCCCTTAACAGTAATTTTGAAAAAAATTCTGAAATTATATTTATTTACCGAATTTTTTTATGAATATAGATTATTGCAAACAACAATTTGTCAAGTTATACATTTAAGGGTAAATAAAGAGTTGAAAAAGGTTATATTAAATTTCTGAATATTGCCACTGTTTTTAGATCGTAAACATCCTACAGAATCAAATGTGTATATGTAAAGTCATACTTGGTTTCATGATCCTAATTACCGATAAATATCATAGAACTGATCTAAGTACACTTCTTGGGTCAATATTTGTAACTAACTCAATGCAACAAATTTATTCAGGACAAATCTATAAGCAGGATAATATCAATATACATGAGCCTTTTAGACTTTAATACTTATGTAAAAAATTAAAATCCAGAATATTCTTATGCTTAATAAATTTCAGCTGGGGTTGCATAGATTTCTTTAACACATAATGTTAATATTTCAATAACAAGTGTATAGTCTTTATATGAAATTAATCATCAAATTTTTGAATTTTACCTGCATATTTGTTATCCATAGTAAATAAAATTGTACATCTGTATGACAAATTTATACCAATCAAATTCTGAAAAACAGATATTGTGTTAAGAAATCCTCATACCACATAATAAATAGATACACAAATATTTTATTATTTTTTTGTTTTTGTAAAAGAATTATGGAATTAAAAATGACTTTTTATTTTAACCATGTAGGAGAGAACAGGACTTTTATATTCAATATATGCACACAAATTTATATTCTATAATACACATATTCTAATTAAAAAAATTTTAATGCCTTAGTTTTTTACCACATTCAGAATTTAATTCTCAATAAATTATATATTTTTACTAAAATTGTAGTGCGCATAAAGACTCAAAAAGATTTCACATAATTTTTTTTACATAAAATTTTACAAAAGGTAATTTTTATTTCTAATGTTTAAAAGTGGTATTTGATTCTCTCTCTCTCATCAAGTATAAACATTAGTGAACCTGTAGTAAATTAAGATATTTCCCCATTTCTGTAGTGAATGCTTTTCGAATTTTTTTCCCCATGAGAATGTAAAATTATTTAGTAAGATACATTACACATATAGTACTTGTTTTTATATGACATGTATGGTTACATACCAGATTTTTGTATTCTTATTTTAGATAATTAAATACAGAAATATCTCTATTAACTACTCTGAAGATGTGTAAAATTTAAGGAAACTAAATATATACGTTATCTTTTTATGTATGTTCTCAGTATAATTTAATTTAAAATAAACAAAAATTTACTTTGAAGCATTTATATATCTGAAGACATCTGTCCAAAATTCTTTTAGAAGTTTCTTTTGTGAACACAAAAATTGTAGGAATCTGTTTTAGCTGGCGACGATTTCTAAACGGTTGGTATTGAAAACAAGCATATTCAAAGTTGTCAGAATAAAATAACTAGCGAAGAGAGATGGTTTAAAATCTTTATGCTTCATCATTCTGAATCATGTTTACAAAACACTTGAATTTATACTGGGATATTATAAAAAATATTTTTTTCCTTCAATCATATTATCTTTTAGAGTGATCGAACAACCATATACAGTTAAATACAAAATTTTAGTGGGTATAATGCAGAAGGAAAATACTCGTAGCAATAATAAACAAAGTGTTAGGTCTGAATTAAGCGGGAAACAAATGTAAACATAGTCACATGCTATCCTCATCACGTGATCGTGACGTCACATGAATTGACCCCATTGTCCATCATATTGTTTAAACACTGGAAACTTGCCGGCTATACTTGTTATACAAAAAGACCCCTCCTCTTTCTAACTCAGGAGATAACGATACACCAGCTCAATGAGCTGTGGTTTTTCTCTGTCTGTGTTTCTGAAAGGAAACAGAAAATATAGATCCGTCAGCAACACATGAGAAGGAGGGTAGGAACAACAGTTTTAGCTGGAGTGTTTCTTTGTCTCTTTTCTCTCATGGGGGGTAAGGGGAGTTCAAGGCCGAAGTTCATTCCCCGGAGGGGAGTAGAAGGCAGTCAGATTTCTTCGACTGTAAAATGATTCGCTTTATGAGTGCTGCATATTTTTCCTTTCAGAGGCCTTAGATGAGAAATAAATCGATTTTAATGCTATCGCTCTATGTGTCCCTGTAAGATTTAACGATATTTCAATAACTTAACCTACTTCCAAAATTGAAATTAACATATTTCGAATATCGATGTAAAATTTGAAATAGAATTGGCGTATATACAACGGAAGATATTAAAATAAATGTGTTCCTCAATCCCCAGTTTTCTAAAAGAAGATAATAAACATTATATCCATGTCAGAAACTTGGAATATAATTTAAAATTTATTTTATTATTGTTAAAGACAAGATATATTATATCAACAGAAATTTTACAAAGTGAAAATGTTCACAAAATAATGTTTACCAAATCACTTTTCTCCTTTCAAACAAAAATGGATGTTTTAATCAACGTCGGATTAAGATTTGTTCCTTGGCCATAGACAATATTTAAAAACTGTTAGCGTTAGATTTAGATTTGTTGGTAAATCATAGTGTTTAAAAAAATGATGAATAGCATTTTGTTAGTTTCAGAACTTAAAATGTGAATAAGTAATAAACAATATCAAAACACATATCACATTCGATCCTGTCATATAATATCAAGGAACTAAAATATCGGTAAGTTTTATGGATACGGTACAAAAATTAGTAAAACTAATAAAAGAGACTATAATTAACTCTGAAACAATCATATATTTCTCTTAATTTGTAAGAAATTAAAATTTGCTGAAATTTATTACAGTTAAAATTAAATAGTATATTTTTCACCTATTCAGAAAAAGGTTATAAAATTTGCTGAAATTTATTACAGTTAAAATTAAATAGTATATTTTTCACCTATTCAGAAAAAGGTTATGACAGTTGAATTCCTCTTTTTTTGTTTTTGTTTCATGTAATAATTTATACTTGCTGAATTTCACATGATGAACCTTTGATCAAATCAAGATTTGAGCCTCGACGCACCTAATAATCAGAATATAATATCGACTAAAAAAAATAAAAGCTAGATAAAATATTTTAATAGAAAATAGAAAATCTGCTAATTAAGTAGAATTATTCCTCATAATACAGATTTTTTATATCTACGATTATATAACAGAAACCTATCATGAAATGCAGTTTTTTTAATCTAAAAGAAAGTTGAAAAATGAAAATGACTAATTTTCATTAGATAATTAAGTATTACAAAAAGAAATTGACTTCTGTTGAATAAATGGCTTGATATGAAAATGCGAAATTATGTTAGATTTTAATTGCATGACTTTTTACAAAAAAATTTATTTCGTATTTTTTTTTTCACTAAAAAATAAGAAATATGCAATGCTTTTTATTTTAATTTTTATGTTTGCACTAGAATTGATATTTGGGTTATGGAAATCTAGTGATGTGATCACAAACAGCGGGCTTCCAATCGTGCCAGTTTTGATTTCATCGAAGATAGTTCATATCAAATATGTGAAGTATACTCGTATATATATACGAGCTCTGGTATCATCCTTGTTACTAAACTACAGGTCAGAATTACGAGATCTATCGCTTTATATAAATAAAAATTCCTATTTGAAAGTGATTTTGAGCCAGTCACACTATTTTTTTTAAAAAAATTTCTTGAGGTAATATCATTTTTAGAAAATAGATAATGCATGCAAAAACGATAATTCAAGGAATAAAATTTTGAAAATTGCTTCTATTGAATAATTGCTATGGTAAACTAAGGCTTCTATTTGTACATTTCTGTTTTATAAATTAATACAGAGCATATTATACAGAAGTTATCAATATAATCGTAGCCCATTTGTTGAGTGGCAGTGCATCACGTTTCCGGGACAAGGTCGACCCGACTTTCATCCCTTCAGTGGGTCGATAAATGAGTACCAAGCTTGCACGGGAATTTAGCACTAGGGGTTTTGCGTCAGACTAACCACCTGAACGGAACATCTACTCATGCACCTCAGTGCCCAAGACCAGAAAAACTAATACGGGCACCATAGGCCTTGGCTCTCATGGGCTATTGCGCCTTTGATTTGAGTTATCAATACAAGCCTTTATTATGCAAGCTATTACAAACAAATTCAGGTGTTTTATATTATGCAATCAATCATATTGAAAAATTTTTAATGAACAAAATTCCGAGATCATAAAGAACATCAATATCTTTATAAAATGTACTTAATGTATCTTGAAAATAATAAATCCGCTTTCATTTTTTGTCATTCAATTTATTAATAATCATAACATTCGCCGCGGTCTATTGATGTGAACTCTAAATTATTTCGCAGCATCTTTTGCAATACAACGCGAAATTCTAATTCAATAAATTAATTCCACTTATTTAATACCTAAGTCCTACAAAGAGGTATTTCTTAATTAGTTAAACAATTTCAAAAGGTACTTAAAAGTTTTAACGTGACTCTGTTCTCTTTTTCTAGCTCTCTTTCTCTCTAAGCCCATTACCTGTATTTTTTCACTCCTGAAGATGAGTTTAAAATGAACTAGGTTAAAAAAATTTGTGATATTTAAATAAATTTTTCGGCAAAGAGTGAAAGTAATAACTAGAGGGAAAACGAACAAATGAGAAAGAGAACGTCTCTACCAGCACCTATATCACGTTAAATAGTAAATATGTTTCTTTCAAATATTATGTTGTTGAAAAAATCCTTCTTTTATCATTGCATATCGTTTATATTTTAAAAATTTTGCTGACAAAAGAAACATATTTATTTCACTATTCTGGATATTATTACTCTTCAGTCCTTAAATAGTCGTCCCGTTTTCTGGGAAACTAAACTTTCCTCAATTTAAAGGTGTCATTTATATATAAAACATTAAGTAATTATATCGTTAAATAATGGAAGTATCTAAAATTTTCCTTGTACAAAACTATTTAGTTAAAATAAATGCAAGGTTGAATTATATATAATTAATACTTATTTAATATGGCACGTTACAGGGAGCGATAAGATCTCACTCTCTCTACATATATTGTGTATACATCTTGGAGGTAAAATTTGTATTTTGCTTACATCGTTTTAGAATTTAATACTAATAAATTTATTAAGTTAATTTAAGGATTGGTTTAATTAAGTAAACATTCTGATACTGAAAACATTCCATTTATTATTTGATTTATAATTGCTATATTAAAAACAATACAAATTTCTAACCATTTGTTAAGTGGAATAATTATGTAAAATAAAATTATTGGTAAGTTTAATAAAATTCATATGAAATTTAAAAAATTTTGATACAATTTGGTATGCTGAAATCAGTCAATTTATTTTCCATCGAAAGAAATCTTTTTTTAAATAAAGTTTAGTTTTTTTTTAATTCTTTAAAATCTGTCGTTTCCATTTTCTACTTTCTTTTATCAATTCGTGACAGATTTCCACAGTACAGACCGTACTTATAAAAATTTATATTCTAAAAGAAAATTCTAAGTAGTATTTAGTTTTCGCGTCTATTTTTACTTCGTATTAGGTATTTCTACAATTTTTATCTTTTTTAATGGATCGCAGTCTAGAAGATTAATCATGGGTTCGAATCCTGGTTTTACCAAGAATCCACTTTATGAAATTCTGCAAGCGCGACTTAATATAAGAAACGGGATCTCAAATTTTTCGAATGATGTATGGTAGTGAATAGAATTCAAATTAAACGTTCTAGCTGAGGTGTGACTGCATATAAATTTGAA
>BMAO01011590.1:0-126455 GCA_019973975.1 Trichonephila clavata | reverse complement strand
ACTCAAGGGTGGTGAAAAAATGAGAATATTGTAAAAAATAATACATTCGTCGTTTTCAAGTACAGTGTCTTTTGTTGTATAATGTATTCGCCATTAAAATAATCTTTAACTTTTAAAAATTGAGGAAACGAATGATCAATATGTTAAATAGAAATATACTTAACGCAATTTCGAAGAAGTATATTTTTGACTTTTAAAATAATGTTTAATATTTTGTGAAGATAAAATCAATCTAATTGTCTAAAAAATAATTGAAAAAATTAACTTAATTTTCTAAGTTTTTATTTTTTTTCTCGCGATGAATGAGTTGATGACAGCAAAAAGATGTCGCGCATGATCAGATAATATATATATATATATATATATATATTTATATTATATATTTATATATGTATAATATGATGTTGTTAAGAAATAAGCTGATCAATTTTTTAAATAGAAATTTTTAAATGCAATTTCGAAGAAGTATATTTTGTAATTAAATATTTTGATGTGTTTGCAATGAAATTTCGTTGCAGTTTAGTATTTTTTTTAATATTAATAAAACAATTTATCTCGAAATATCGTGAGTTTTATAAATTTTCTGTCTTTTTGATGTGAAAAATAACTTAATATTTGTTTGAAGATAAAATTCATTGTAGGCCTAAAAGGTTGTAGATTCATTTCTTTTTGTCTGGAGTCAGATTAGGCTTCCTTAAACACAGAATTAGCGTCTTTCAGTTGAATCAATCGGGCGTGTCCGGGGTTCCCATTCAAATTTCGCATTTAATATTCTTCATATATTTTCAATAAATTGTACAGAAATTTTCTTAAAGTCCTTTGTTTTCACTAATATAAACTATAAATTTTATTTTACTACAGGCATTTCTGAAAGGGTAAGCTTGAAAAAATTGCTCATTTAAATCGAAGAAAAACTACTAGTTTTCTTCAATGTCCGTAAATTTTCACTGATTTATAACTAAATTAGTGAGCAAAAATCCATGTAACAAACCCATTTCGTGGATTTTTAACCATTCCGTAAACGTTTTTAATGTAAACTGGAAAACAACAAAGGCGTTATTCTTAATCAAAGAATGAATTGATCAAGAAAGGAATGTTTTAATTATCAAAGAATTATCCTTGGAACGGGTAATCACTAATAAATCTACTAAAATAATGTCTTAAATGCTTTAGAAAAAGAGAAGAAACACGTTTCAAAAGAGAGTATTCGGATTTATGAATGATGTATTATAAATAAAGAACATTCGAATTGTAAGTGGATATTAATTTATTATATATCTATACAGTAATGGCCAAAATTGTGGATACTTTTAAAATTGGCAAGTTTTTTAAATTTCTTCTTACAGAAAATGTTATGTTGCACGAAATACAAAGTCTTTTATATCATTTTAAGGAGAATTTAATACAAAAACCTAATTTTTTAAATATTTGCAAAGCAAGAAAAGTAATGCTGCAATAACTATCAATATACATTAGTTATGATGATAGCAATGAGCAGGCCCCCGCGTGGGTATTAGGTGCCCTTCTTCAAGTTGAAATTCGGCGCCCCTTTATGAGGTTCTGTTACACTCTTATACAGTGCAACAAATTATATGTGAAATACTTTTTTATAGTATTCGAAATTTGACTTTCGAACTGAAAAGCTTTAAAATTATAATATTTAAACACGTTTGTCTTATTGTTTTTTTTTTATTATTATTTCATAAATTTTAAAAACAAAACAAGAAAAAATGATATAAATTTTTTAAGTAAAAATAAAAATTAGAAAATATATTCAAATATTGATTCTCCTAACTTTAGCAGCTACAAATGCTCGTATCAATTCCTTTATATTTAATTTATCCAAAATTTCGCTCTCTATGGATATAATTGACAAGTCCGATAATCTTCCTGCGCCATAGTAGATCGCATGTAGTTTTTTATAATGTTAAGTTTTGAAAAACTTGGTTCCCCAGTAGCCACCGAAACTGGCAAGGTTAAAGAAATCCTTAAAGCTATTGCAATATTCGGAAATGTATCGATAAGATTGTTTTCCTAAATATAATTTAAAACTTCAATAGGGGGCATATCCTGTTTGGTAAAACATTGCAAAGATTTTATTTCTTCAACAAATGTAATCCGTCCTTTTCATTATCATTTTTAGTATCCGTTAATTTTCGTTTGAATTCTTCACAATGATTTAAAATTTCATTGTCACTCCAGTTTTTTAAATTAGGTGTATAGTGCACTTGAAGTAATTGTAATGTTCTTTAAATTGGCTGAATATTTCTGAAATTGAAGAAATAGTAGTGTCTAATATTATATTGTAAAATTCAACCTTAACTTTTGTCTTGATCATACGCTTCATCTGATCTACGATTATTTAGTTCTGATATAAGATTTTGTAAATTGTCAGTCACGATTTGTAAATCACATTTAAAATTTTGCATTATTTAATTTACTACATTTACTAAATTTAAAATATCGTGCCACATGTTAATGGAACAAATGAATTTAAACGAGGAAACCTTCTGAATCAAATTTTTTGCCTGGGTTCTGGATTCCATGTATCTTGTTTAATTTTCTTGAATATTATTAACGCTTTCAAAATTCCCTTCAAATAATTTTTCAACGGTCTTAAGGGGGTCCGGCACGTTCATAGGAGCCCATGTTAAATTGGGTAAGTTTATGTATCTTTTTCTCAGAAACTACTTACTTCTTATGAATAAAACTTTTACAGTAGGTTATGTGTACTATCAATAACACGTTAAAGAAGGGGTTTGTCTTTTTTATTAAAAATTAAATTAATTATGTATTTTTTAAAAGTTGTTCAATTTTTTTGCCCCAAAATTTAGTTTTAAAAAGTCCTATCTAAAGAAGTTTGCTAAATATATCTCTAATTTCCTCCATTAAAGTCTGTCACTGAAAATTTGAGGATTCTATGATAAGTAGAGTTTGAGAAAAAAAGGTCATAAAGTGAAAAATTATACATTTGGAGAAAACGGGCTTTACTTTGTTTAGTATTCCCAGAAGCACAAGAAGCCTTTTTTTTAACTCATCGCTTATACAAAAGATTCTTCTAATTTTCTTTTTTTCATTGCTTTAAACAATTTTGCCTTTTTTTTTATGGATCTCAAGATGCTTTCATTGGGCTACACGATCCTACGTGTATCTGGTTTTTTGAAGCTTGGCAAACAGTTATAACTTGGTTCAATATTACAATGTTTTAAGATAATTAATTTTGCTACATGGCTCGTACTGAACAGTGCAATAGCCATATTTACCCCAATTTTAGCGTTTTTAATTCCACAAATGTAGATTTGGGAACCACTACCATATGGTGTTATTAACTACTCATTTGGTTCTGAGTCTTTTCGTGTAAACATTTTCTTAATAACATAGGATCACCTAGATCTCTAAAAAAATTGGTTAAACTTAATACATTATGGTGCATGTGCTTATGATCATAGTGTCTTTCGTTACATTCAGCTTCTGTCTTTGAAATTTCCATCAGGCATTTATAATCGCTGGACACAGTCCATGTTGAGGGCTCTCATTTGAAGACAGGAGATGAAAATAAATAGCCCAAACTGCAGTTTTCTTGCTGTGTAGATCATTAGTAATATTTCTTACAGCTATACAATAATATCTTTGAATTTTTGATATTAAAATGTCGGAGAGTCGGCTAGGACCTCTTAGGCTTCTTCCATCAGTTTACACTTTTTTCTTTGTTTCGTGTTTAAGATCCAAAAGATGTGTACCGATACATTTTTCTATAAACCCAATACACTCTATTTTTCCACTCGAACATCATACGGACTCGCACTCAGATACCCAGATCTGACAATGCAAGGGGAAAAACAGGTGCTTCTAGAAGAGCTCATTTGATGCACGTCAAGGAGTAGTTTCATTAAAAAAATACTTCTAATTATCGCATTTTCTCATATCATATACCATTTTAAGCAGAAATATTAGAACTTTAAGAAATATAAGAAAGTGAAATTCGATAATTTTTCAAAATTTCATGTGCGACCTTAAAGCTTGAATTCTACTTTACCATCTGGTGTTGGAGAGTGGCTTTAAAGTTAGATTTTCAACATACTGTTGCAAAATAGACCAACGTTTACGGATGAAGAGAAGTAGTTGTAAAGATCCTGCAGTACTCCGAAGAAATTAACTGTTTCGAAGGAAATTTTAGCTGCATCATTACAACTAAATTTAGAGAATGGGCAGATCAGGGGATATAGAGTGCTCTCGAATTATTTTCAATAATTGTTTTCGCAATCCTTTGTGCTTTCCTCTCATATTAGCACCATTATCGTAAGATTGGCCTCGTAAACCTGATAAATTTAGTTCTAGCTATTTTAAATGCCCATTTATGAATTCATACAAACCCTGTCCAGTAGTGTCGTCGCAGATTGAAATTCTAAAAAATGTTCTTCAATTTGGGCTTTATTGGTTTCCCCGTTCTTATAAACAAATCGAATTACAACAGTCAACTGTTCGGTATGACTGATATCAGGTGTAGTATCCAAAATTAATGAGTAAATTTTGACGATTTAATCATTTGTAATAAATGCTTTTTAACTCCTTCTGAATAATGCTTATAATTTCATTCTGAATTTGATCCCCTAAGTAGCGAGCAATGTTCTTTTTTTTGAGATGTTGGAATTTTGTGGAGATGTTCAGCGATAATTGGATCAAATTTTGCTATGGTTTCAACCAACTTCAAAAAATTTCCATTATCACTATGAAAACAACTCTTTCGAAGAACCTCTAAATGCAAGGCATTGCCGGGCTAAATATTGAATAAGCCGTTCAATAACCGATTGCCAGTAGACCTTTTCTGCATCATAAAATCTTTGTTGAGCTACATCAATGGTGCATAAATTACGCAAAGACATTTTGAGTTCATTGCATTTTGAACTATGTTTAAGTGAGATGCACTACTTTCATGTGTTTTCAAAATGTAGGTTAAATGTGCCCAATCATTACACCCATTCTTAATAAGCTGTGAGTCCTTCTCACTGAATAGTTTACATGGGAAGCAAAAAACTGCGTTTCGGGAATTTGAATATAATAAATAGTTTCTATAAATCTGTTTCTCCATTCGGTAATGTTCTATAGTAGAACGATTCTGAAAACTTTCTGCCAGAATTATATCTCGGAAAATGTTTGGTTATCAAGCGGGAAGGGCCATTTTAAATTAAATAATCTCTAATTTTTATAGAAATTGTATCAGGCCAGGTAGCTGGATTGCTTAACTCAAAGTCAAAATCTTCGTTTTGAGATATGTTATTATTGGGTGAATTTTCTACTTCAACAACTAAGTTTTCTATTGGTACAATCGTGGTTTCTTCTTGATCTTAAATTTACATTTTGAGATAAATTTTCAGTATGAAATTCCAAACCAGATGTTGATGGTCCTGGTTCAATTGCTTGACCGTCTAATCCTGTTGTGTTTCTGAGATACTTATTTAGAGATCCCGCCAGTTTCTGATTAGCTTTCTCTCGTTTTAATTTCCTTTTTCTATTTTGTGCTCCAGGCTTTTTTTCTTTTTTTGAGAACATGTTTCTAAAAAAATATTTATTGCACTAAATAAAAGAAATTAATTTTCATTTCATTTACAAAATGCATCATATGATTTTCTCTCAATATATTATTTGAAACTCCATTTATGTCATTTGCTACTAAATAAAGATTCAGGTAAAGAATCTAATTTAACTGAAAATTTAGAAACAATATTTTTTTTCAAAAAATTTATTTTTCAGAATTTAGTGTGAAATTTTTTCTTCTTTCTGCTGATTCAAAATATTTAATTAAATTAAACCAATATTAATACAAATTACTAAAAAAAGCATTTGCTATAAGCAATAGAAATATTGAAACACACACTCACATCTCAGGTACATAATAATTATAAACAGTTAATGAAAAATGTATAATTATTAGTATATTTTTGATTATTTGGAAATTGAAATCGATATCAGAAATAGATAAATCAAATTCTGCCCAATTAAGGGTAAGATTTATCTGGGTTTATAGAGAGCCCAAGAGAGTCACTAGAAATTACTGAACTTGTTTTTAATTGAATATTGATAAATTTTTTCAAATACTTTGTGCAGAACTGATATATTTACAAGTAGTGCGTATTATATCAGTTTGAATATGTATTTCATTTTTTATTATATAAAAATATATATCTGCTTTGTGATTATTTTGTATTGCAAATTATTTTATTAAATTGATATTTATTTTAAATATTTTACTTTTTCTTAATATGCTCGCGCTTCTCCCCCCCCCCAAGTAGGGTTATCACGCCCTTCTTAGGGGGCGCGTCCCACAGTTCGAGAAACTCTGCGATAAAGAGTTTATTTCGAGATTTGAGAACAATTTAATAACAGTATACATGAAGCAAAATATGATTTAGAGAAGGAAAACCAAGCGATTTACATAATTTTAAAAATGTATATATATTATTATTGCAAACAAAACAACGACGTTGAGCCACAACAACTTATCAGCATATAATGAATAAAAATTTATACCGATATAAATCATTCCCAATTCCTGTTGTTACATGTTACAAATTCTTAGATTTTGAACACGTTCCGTATAATAGCGCGAACTCCACACGGAACGTGTTTTTATTGTTCGTATCGGAAATCAAATTTTGTTTTATACAAACGAAAACAATCCGCAGAAACAAAAACAAAATAAAATTAAATTAAAATATAAAATTTTTAAAAAATAAAATCTTATTTTATTGCTAAGAAAATATAAAACATGCAAAATTGCAAGTTTTTTATAGACAACTTTTATGTGTGTAACCGCTTAACAGTTTCGTTTTTCTGCCATATTATGTTCAAAAATAAGCACATTTTTTATAAACAATTTTGTATTCAAATCGATTGTATAAACTCAAATCCACAGTCAAAATTGTTACAAGTATTGCATTTATTAATTTATTTTAAATTTTTAATTAAGCGAAAAAATGGCATTTTTACTTAAAGTTAGCTTTTTTCCGAACAACTAACTGAACTGTAAAGAATATTTTACAGGAATGGAAGCGAGAGAAAGAGCATGCAATATTTTAATACTTACATTTTATTTCAAAAATCAGCTTGTGTATGGTAAATTTTAAAGCATGGAGATAAACAAAGTCCAACATCACAATCAGGACAAAAATATCTTGTTTCTCTTCTGATCCGTTTTCCGCTCTCGTTCCGTTTTGAGCAACACACAAAGCATTGTCTCGTCGGTCTCAATTTCTTTTCGGTGGCAGGAATCACTTCTAAAAAGTGTCTTTCCATCAATCGTAAAGGATTGGGCAAAATTCCTGGTCGTCCTATTCTTTCATTTACTGTTCCATGCCTTTCAATCAAGCGATCAACTAAATCTAGTCTAAAATTCAAATGGGAGTATTTTCCGCCGTGCTTCTGGTACAAAACAAAAGCATCCCACATTGATATATCAAAAAGGTGGAAGAATATTTTTTTGTAGTATTTTTCCCTCTCTTCTTTATGATGGGATAATTGGTAAGATGTTGATCTAGTCTGTCTACACCTCCCATTGTATTGTTATATTCCATTACTACTTGTGGTTTTTTTCTGACCTCATCATTGGGAGATGGCACTTCAATCATTTCGGGATTATGTATTGTAGATAAAAGACTTACAACCTTCTTATCCATCCATTTGATGATACACACTTTTCCTTTTTGGAAAGCACGGACTTCACCTTTTTTTAGTTTTTTTTATTGCAGTTCCTTTGGAACGTCTTTCCTGTTGAGTTTGAGTGTTCCATACATATCTGTTTGTTTGCTAAGAAGGATATCTGCCAGTTCTGGAGATGTGTAATAATTATCTGTCGTTAGGCAATATCCTTTATTCAATAGTGGCTGCATAAGTGTCATCACAACTTGAGATGACTTGCACAAATATTGGTAATTATTATCCAAAAGTGTGTCGTTTCCAGTGTATATTATAAGTTGATATACATAACCAGACTTTGATTCGCATAACATAAAACTTTTTATACCGAATCGTGATCTCTTTAGTGGTATATATTGCTTCCAGTGCAGTCGTCCTTTGAAGAGCATCAAGCTCTCATCTATTGTTACATCTCTTTCAGGTGTCATGATTTCTTGATAACGTGCATTCAAGTGTTTTATTACAGGCCACAGTTTTTGTTAATTTCGGACACTCATGTGTTTTAGCATCAAATTTCGCATCATCGGAAAAATGTAAATATCGATGAATTAGGTGAAAACGACGGTAAGACATAATTTTTGAGAAAAATGGCGTTGAAGTTGAATGTCGCCTACTCCAATATAGTTCAATATCAGGTTTTTTTACAATCCCTTGTAAAATATTTAATGCAAAAAACACTTGAATTTCGTTTTTTGATGTTGGTTCCCACTTTTTTGCTCTACTATTTCTTCGAAGATTACAGTTTCGAATACTTCGATCTGCATATTTGTTGGTTTCCGAAACTATCACTTCAAGTAGGTTATCATCCAAGAAAATATCAAGAAACTGTAGAGTTCCGTCACTTAAATCAATATTCAAATGGATAGCAGGATTCGCTGTGAAAGGAAATCTTGGCGGTGGTGGAGGAGGATTATTGATATCAATTTCGCAAAAGTTCCGAACCTGAGTTAGGTCATCCGAACTTTCCGTTTCTTCGTCACTAGAGAAGTCCGATAACGAACTTTCACAACTGCCTGAATCATTTAGCGAAATTTCCGATTCACTATCTAATCCAATATCAGAATTATATTCTGTAATAAGCCGCTCACTATCACTCATTGTAACACAAAATGAGGAAAGAAAGTATTCGCAACGCGTGATACAATAAACTAAACTTGCACTTTTTCCCGCGTAAAGCAGTAAAACCAGACGAAACAGGTTTACACTTATTTTGAAAGCCAGTCTTTACTGGACAACTAGAGCCATCTATTAGAAGCAATGGAAACTAAAAAAATGAGAAAAAGCCAGGCAAATCAGTGGATCGGCGTAAAAAAACATGCTGCCCGAGTGTCGCTCGGGCAAATCAGGAAAGTCCCCTTTCGCTGCACCCGAGCGGCGTTCGGGCAAAACTGGTAAGTGGGTAAGTAACATTAAATTAAAAAACTATAAGTATTATAAATTTTGGCGCCCCCTGCCCCAGGCGCTCTTGTGCGGTGAACAATTTTGCCCCCCCCCCCCCGCGGAAGCCCTGGCAATGAGTTAGCAATGACTTGTAGGGTAGCCTTTATTTTTTATTGCTGCTTCACATCGATGTTTCATTGAGTTAAAAATAGTTTTAGGCTCTTCCTTGAGTTTTCAAACGGTGCCACAAGTTTCCAATAGAACTGAAGTCAGGATTGTTTCCTGGCCAGGACAGCCACTAAATGTTCATAGAAGAATACCAGTCTTTCGATTAGTTTCAAACGGGGCTACAAGTTTTCGATAGGACTGAGGTCAGGATTGTTTCCTGGCCAGGACAGCCACTAAATGTTCTTAGAAGGATACCAGTCTTTCGATTAGTTTCAAACGGGCCACAAGTTTTCGATAGGACTGAGGTCAGGATTGTTTCCTGGACAGGACAGCCACTAAATGTTCTTAGAAGGATAAAAGTCTTTCGATTATAGTTTACTGTGTGGCAAGGAGCAGGATCTTGCTGAAAAATAAATGAAGCATTGTTGGTAAATAGATCCCTGATGAAAGGTAGAAATTCGGGTTCTAGAATTGTGTTATTGAATTTTCTGACATTCAGTGTCCCATGACCCATATGACGCAACCAATACCATCTGCTGATATGCATGACCAAATCATATAACTAAGGGAGTACTTCACGATTGCCTGGATGCAGTTCAGGATGTAGCATTTCTCCTCATCTACGTCTTACATGTTTTCGGCCATCACTACCGAATAATGATATCTTTGTTCCATCCCTCCATATAACTTGCGACCACACTAATCTTTTGTCCAATGAATGTGTTCCATTGACTACTGTAGTTATTTTTTTATCGCTGCTGTAAATTGAGATAAGGTATTTTTCATGGCATTCTAACTCTTGGTCTAACATCTGTGCTAATCTTCTCCTCATTATATTTTAACTGACGGAAACACCTGCATCATTCAGATAACTTCTGATGACCGTTGATGACATTCTTTTTATTCTTCTGTCATTAACAGATGTGGTGCACCTTTTTCGGCCTTTTCCTGCTTTGTTTTTTATTAAATTTGTCTCTTGACACCTTAATCAAAACCTTCAGTCTCCAAATGCAGTCATTGAACCACCTACTTATTTTGCAATTTTAATACAGGAAAGGCCACTTTCTCGTCACAAAGCTCTATCTAGGTGTCCAATCTACACTTTTATTTAATGTCATTGCTTCTTGACTAAATATCATTGTTGTCCTGGACAGGAAACAGTCCTGAACTCAATCCTATCGAAAACTTGTGGCACCGTTTGAAAACAGCTCTTGTCTGAATGACCCTTGATATAAAAAAATGAATTGAGAATATAATTGTTTCTTTCCATTATGTAATGACGAAGGAAGAGCTGAATACTATTTTTAGCTAAATGAAACATTGATGTGAAGCTGTAATAAGAAATAAAGGCTCCCCCACAAAGCACTGATAACTTATTGCTATCATCGGTATCTAATGTATATCGATAGTTATTGTAGCATTATTTCTTTTGCTTTTCAAATTTTGAATTTGTTTTTTGTATTAATTTAAGTATTGATATCTATTTAAAATGATATAAAATACTTTGCATTTTGTGCAACGTAATATTTTCTATCGGCAGCAAACTTAAAAAACATAACAATTTTGGTACGGTAATGATTGAGAATACCATTTATCGCTTTAAAAAAATGAGTTTTTGCTTTTTTTTTTCTGTGTTTCTTGAAGTATTTTCTAAACATTACTTACAGTATAGCAATTTGTAAATTGTAGAATTAAAGTATTTAAAAAAATGAAGTTTTGAATTTACATTATAAAATGTGTAAATAATCTATATATATAAAGGAGAAAAGCGACTCACTCACTGACTGACTGACTGACTCACTGACTAATCACGAAATCTCTGGAATTATTCAACCTACAGACTTGAAATTTGGTAGACATGTTCCTTTGATAGAGTAGACATCAGCTAAGAACGGATTTTCCGAAATTCGAAACGCAAGGGGCGTTACGGGGGGTTAAGGGCTTTAATAATAATTGTTTCCATGTTTAAACTACTTGATGTACAATCTTGAAATTGGGTAAGCGGATTCCTTTCAGAGAGTAAAGATCCGCTACAAAATGAGTTTGCTTAAAATCGACCCCCAAGTGGCGTTGCAGGGGCTTAGGGGGGGTATAGATAATTATTTCCTTTTTTAAACTATTTGACGCACTGTCTTTAAATTTGATATATAGATTCCTTTCGTAGAATAATGATCAGTTACAAAACGGGTTTTGTGAAAACAGACTTCTAAGAGGCGTTGCGGGGGATTAAGGGGCGTAATAGATAAATATTTCCGTTTTTAAACTACTTCACCTACCTGCTTGAAAATTGATAGGTAAGTTTCTTTCCTGGAGTAAATATCCGCTACAAAATGGGTTTGGGGAAAATTGACCCGCAAGGGGTGTTGCGAGGGCGGGGGTTTAAGGGGCGTTATAAATTCCTATTTTTAAGTTATTAGACGTACAATCTTGAAATTGGGTAAGCGGATTCCTTTCAGAGAGTAGAGATCCGCTACAAAATGAGTTTGCTGAAAATCGACCCCCAAGTGGCGTTGCAGGGGCTTAGGGGGCGTTATAGATAATTATTTCCATTTTTAAACTATTTGACGCACTGTCTTTAAATTTGATATATAGATTCCTTTCGTAGAATAATGATCAGTTACAAAACGGGTTTTGTGAAAACAGACTTCTAAGTGGCGTTGCGGGGGATTAAGAGGCGTAATAGATAAATATATACGTTTTTAAACTACTTCCCCTACCTGCTTGAAAATTGGTAGGTAAGTTTCTTTCCTGGAGTAAATATCCGCTACAAAATGGGTTTTGGGAAAATTGACTCCCAAGGGGTGTTGCGGGGGCGGGGTGTTTAAGGGGCGTTATAAATTCCTATTTTTAAGTTATTAGACATACAGTCTTGAAACTTAGTAAGCAGATTCCTCTCATAGGGTAGAGATACGCTAAAAATGGGTTTCGTGAAAATTGCCCCCAAGTGGCGTTGAGGGGACTTAAGGGGCGTTATAGATAAATATTTCCATTTTTAAACTATTTGACGCACTGTCTTTAAATTTGATATATATAGATTCCTTTCGTAGAATAATGATCAGTTACAAAACGGGTTTTGTGAAAACAGACTTCTAAGTGGCGTTGCGGGGTATTAAGGGGCGTAATAGATAAATATATCCGTTTTTAAACTACTTCACCTACCTGCTTGAAAATTGGTAGGTAAGTTTCTTTCCTGGAGTAAATATCCGCTACAAAATGGGTTTTGGGAAAATTGACCCCCAAGGGGTGTTGCAGGGGCGGGGGGTTTAAGGGGCGTTATAAATTCCTATTTTTAAGTTATTAGACATACAGTCTTGAAACTTAGTAAGCAGATTCCTCTCATAGGGTAGAGATACGCTAAAAATGGGTTTCGTGAAAATTGCCCCCAAGTGGCGTTGAGGGGACTTAAGGGGCGTTATAGATAATTATTTCCATTTTTAAACTATTAGACGCACAGTCTTTATATTTGATAAAGAGATTTCTTTCATAGAGTAGAGATCAGCTATAAGAAGGTTTTGTGAAAACAGACCTCTAAGTGGCGTTGCAGGGGATTAAGTGGCGTAAGAGATAAATATTTTCGTTTTTAAACTATTTGACCTACCTGCTTGAAAATTGGTAGGAATGTTTCTTTCATGAAGTAAATATCCGCTACAAAACGGGTTTGGAGGAAATTGACCCCCAAGGGGTGTTGCGGGGGTTAAGGGCAGATATAAATAATTATTTCTTTTTTTAAACTATTAGACTCACAGTCTTGAAATTTGGTTAGCAGATTCCTCTCATAGGATAGAAATACACTGCAAAATGTGTTTTGTGAAAATTGAACCCTAGGTGGTGTTGCGGGGGTTCAAGGGGCGTTATTGATAATTTTTTTGCATTTTTAATTAATTGGATGCACAGTCTTCAAATTTTGCTAAGCAGATTCCTTTCATAGAGTGCAATTCCCCTACAAAATGGGTTTTGCGAAAACAGATCCAGAAGTGGCGTTGCGGGGGCTCAAGTGGCGTTATAGACAATTACCCCCATTTTTAAACTGTTAGACGTACAGTCTTGAAATTTGATAAGCAGATTCCTTTCGTAAAGTAGAGAACCGCTACAAAATGGGTTTCGCGAATATCAACTACTAAGTTTAATTTCGGGAGATTAAGAGGCGTAATCGATAAATATTTCCATTTTTAAACTACTTGATCATCCTGCTTGAAAATTGGTAGGCATGTTCTTTTCATGAAATAGAGTTCCTCTAACAAAGAGTAAAATGAAAATTGACCCCCAAAGATGTTTGCGAGGGGTCAAGAGGAGTTACAGAAAAAATTCCTGTTTTTAATTGTTAGACCCATATATTTGAAATTTGTTAAGCATGTTCCTTTTGTTGAATAGGGATCCACTAAGAATAAATTTTAAGCAAATCAAGTTCTGGGGGGTTGCAGGGGGTTACTGGGACGTATTGACAAAAAAAATTACTTTTTTTTCGAGCTACAAGGACTATAATAATGAAATTTGGTTTGCATTTTTCTTTTGTTGAATTGAAATCCGCTAAGAGCGGTTATTTTGGAAAACGGCTCTCAACGGGATTACGGGGATATTTATAGTAAATTTTTTGCTTTTTTCTGTTAGATTTAGACTTGAAATTTGGCTTGCATGTTCAATTTACGGAGTAGAAATCCACCTGAAATTGGTTTTGCAGGAATCCACTTGGTTTTTGAGTTACGAAAGAGCAAACATCATTCTATGCTTCAATTTTAAAGATTTTTAGAAAATACAAATTAGATTAGTTCTGCCCTTTTTTTTATCAACAGGTGACAGTTACAGGTATAAGTATATTTTTCAATTCAATCGAATTCTTAATGCTAGGACTTAGATATCAATAATTTATACATATATATAAGCAGTAAAAATTTATAAAACATCATGAAATACCCAGCGAAGCGGGCGGGTAACAGCTAGTACTTTTATAAAATGTTTGCATTCATTTATTTCGATGCAACGAACTTCGAAGAATTTTCTTTATTGTGATTGGAGATTTTGAAAATTAATGTTATGTAATTTTACATAGTTTTTGTGCTTTTGTTTTTCGGAATGTAAATTTTAAAAAATAATTATGTATTCTTATTCAATACTAGAGTATTATTTTTATTATGTCGAAATTTTTATTCATAATTCTGCATCTTTAAAGGACATGAAGAGATCGAGCTTCAGCCTAGAATGTTTAATTGATAACTGTAGACCAGCGTTTCTCAAACTGTAGGGAGCCTCCCCCTCCCCTAGGGGGGCGCGAACTTATTGAAAAGTTGAAAATAAAAGATTTGAAGTAAGTTTTAATTTATACTGAAAGGAAGTAAACCGAAATACATTCTGATATAGTAAAAAATAAAATACACATTTACACAGATATAATATACTTATAAATGTATCAGTACTTCGCAATATTTTGGTAATTAATTTATCAATATTGAATTAAAAATAAGTTTAATAATTACTAGTGCCTCTTATGGGCTTGTCATGTATAAAATTTAATAATTATCTTAATAGTTTGCATGGTTTATAATTGTCGTGAATCCTCGCCTCGAGCTTTCGCAACTTGAATTATTTTAATTAATTATTTCTATTTCTCCGTTGCAGTTGAGTGGCAACGCACTTCGTATCGCGAGAAATTTTTTTTTTTTTTTTTTGTTATTAGTTAGTTGTCAATAAAGCTGCTACTTGTATTCTACGAATTTTTTGAGCTCTTTATTTATGGGTGTAGTTTTTCTTCTTTGAACCTTTTATATGAACTAATACTTGTAGAATTTTTCGATGAACTAGATGAAGCAAAGGACTCTCAAAATCCTCTCGTGAATTGAGGTAAAGATGACTATTTTATTATTCGAAGTTAGGCTTAAGACATAATTATTGACAATAATTAAAGTGGTATTACAACTTTAGCGTCAAAGTATATTTTTATTGCATTCAATACATTATTGTTGTATGGGAAGGGGGGGAGCGTGATGAAAATTATGATTAAAAATAGGGTCGTACAGATTGAAAGTTTGAGAAGCACTGCTGTAGATTGAAGTGAAATATATATAGCTCGACTTTATTTGCAACAGACTTACGGAGTTTTTCTGTTCAAACAAGGAGCTAGCACTCCTTTTCCGCTAAGCTTTTTTCTTGAGTTGTGTGTAAAGTACAGTGAACATTGCTTAACACAAAACTGAATGGACTGATATATTTTTTTTGTGTGAATTTCGTGTTAAAGGATGTTGATAAAAGAAACATATACCAACAAATTTAAGTTTATTAGAGTTTATTTTATTTACATAAATATGTATATATGCATATATTTAATAAAAATCAACGAAACAAAAACATTCACCAATACTTAAAGAAATTTAATACACAATTTTCAAAATTTCAAAAACGAACATTTATTGTGTTTTTTTGGAAAATAATTTCATATTTTTCTTTGCATTGTTTATAGTGGCATCAAATTATCAACAAATTGTTCGATATCGTCCATTTTGTTGTTCATTTCACGATGGGAATGTGCGTCTATATAACTGAGCCCACTTTTCATGATGTTCTTCCCTTCGGATGATGTGGGAGCAGGATCTGCATTATTCATTTTATTTTCCTCGTCTGCATCAATTATATTTTTTAAGCTTTAAACAAACTCCAAAATGTCTTTGTCTGCGATAATTGGAGTTGCACACACATTATCATCATCTACTGCAATGAAATCTTCGTTAATACAGTAGGATACTCCAATCCTTCTCTTGTTCTCTGTATTTTATTCAATCCCAGAAAGGAAATCTTTTCGTGTTAAGGTATCCAACTGGTTGCAACAACTGTTTTTTTTAAAAAAAGGAGATATGGGGATTTTTTTGTTATTTTTAGATTTGTTTAATGCATTTTAAGAAAAATGTGCTAAAATTAAGAAGAGAAAAAGAAATTATTATTACTAAAATGGGAAAAAATAGGTAGAAATTGAGAAAAAATAGCCTAAACGCGGCCCATTCTGCACCAAAGGTTTATGAAAGAATTTTCAATTTTTTCAATCTAATGTGTTGCTATATTATTCAATTTTGAAATGATCTTCAGGATAAGAGATATTTTCTTTTTCACAAAAACTAGAGCACTTTATCTCGGTTACTATATGAAAATGCTTAAAAAGACAGTGATACATTCACATAAAGGACTGTAAATTTTGTAATAAAACAGTGATTGATAAATCTGAAAGTTAAAATAATTCTACTATTATACAGAACTTACAGAAAAAAATTCAATTAATTATGTTGAAAACTTTTCTAGCAATCGCTGACCCCGTTTGATTATTTTCAAAAAATCACATTTCGAGTAAAACGCGTTTTAAAGTATGACATCTTGCTTAAAGTAATGGCATCTGCTTTTACTAAAACACTTGCAGTTTTTGCTCTAGTAAACGGAAAATGATAAACTTGGTATTTTTATAAAGCTAATAAGATGGTCCATAAAATAAAATCATACAAAAATTTGTTAATTTTTGGCAAAATTCACAGTTTAGGGTAGTCGGGTACCTTAAGTGATTTTCTTTTCGTGTCAAGATGAAAACAAAATATCAATCATTGACATGGCCAAGTAATTTTAGCGCATTTTTCACACGTTGTGCTTTACAATAATGCAACTAATGAACTTTTTTACTAACAGGAAGTAGTACTATACTTAAAAAAAAAATTTAAAATTTTAAAAAAAATTTTAAATGTTTTTTTTTAAATTATTAAATTTAAATATGTTTCGGCTCCTCTAGGGCACAAATGCGACCAAATGCCGAAATCCCGAGGAGATTCGGTTAATTATTGGCTGAGAAAAAGGTACGACAAAATAGGGAACGAAGACGAAGACGAAATTTGCGTCCTAATAGCGCTTTTTTTACACTACGTGAAAACGCGCTAAAAATGCATTAAAATGCATAATAGTTTGTCGGGACCGTTATATTAGTTCGTGTTAATTGATATTTCGTCTCAAGCGTTGCTCCAGTATGAAGTCTTAAGTGTTTGTTCTATTACTGAAAAACGAAGCTCTGTTTGCTATTTATTGCATTTTTAAGTAAGCGCTTACGATTTCTATTTTGGGTGGGTGTTAATAGCTGTGAGTTTTCAGCAAATATCTAGGGTTCGTCTTGTTAGGTTGAGTCTTCTACGTTATGAACCATCTATTGTTCATCTCGTGTGTTTTGCACAGATACAGATTTTTTGGATTTATGGGATGCCGTTTTTGTTTCAATTTTGGAATATTTCCTATCTAAGTGCGTGGGGTGTCTTTCTTCAAAAGTCTATTTTTTGTTCTATTTTTTTACATTTTACTTTAAAATTTAAGTTGCACAAGATACAACAGGGGAAGATTGACTGTTTGAAGTTGAGGTAGCAATATTAATCACAGGAAAAAACTAAAACAGTTAGGTACTAATATTTACTCTTAGCAAACTTATGGTCCAGTAATTGTTAAAATCAAAATACGATAAATAATTTACATTAATTGCACAAGCCCGCAAAATTAAAATTTTCGAAAAATAAAAAAAAAAGTTTTTGGTGATTTTTATGTAAAGGGCCATCATTTTTTTCCATCACGTCAGAATTTTTTGCAAACTTGATATCGATACTTTTGCTGAAATCATTTTTGGAAAGGAATTCCCTCAAACAATTTAGAACAATCATCTAGAAACAGTAGTTTTTATCTATTTGAATCTGTGTAAATATCTATTCTCGATGAGGCAATTTGATTTTTCAGTAAATCGATGAAAACCTCTGTTGCCAGATCTCACGAATTGCTTTTGGTTGAGAGAAAAACAAGAAGTTTCCTTGATGTTAAAACTTTTTACATCCAATTATGCCACACATTCTAGAAAAAATCACCAGCATAACTATTTTAATTAAAATTTTATTAAGGTAATTTATTTGAATTGACCAAGAGGAGCAAATATTACACCTGGGTACATGAAAGTTTGAAACAAATTTTAAACTCTGCAAAAACAAAAAACAAAGTTCCTATTTAAATGCGTACTCTTTTTTTTTTCATTGAAACTGTTTTTTGACGTTCTTCTTTTATATTCGGGAGTATATCGTGTTAAGGTATCCGACTACCCAAAAATTGTGAACTTTGCCAAAAAGTGACAAATTTTTTAAGACCTTATCTTACAGGCAATTTTATTAGCTTTATAAAAATACCAACTTTATTATTTTTCGTTCCCGAGAACAAAAACTACAAGCGTTTTAATAAAAGCAGATGCCATTACTTTAAGCGAGATGTCATACTTTAAAAGGCGTTTTACTCGAAATGTGTGTTTTTTTTAAATGCTTAAACGGGCCAGCAATTGCTAAGAAAGTTTGGAAAATAATTACTGAAATTTTTTGTGTATGTTTTGTATAATAGTAGAAGTGTTTTAACCTTCAGATTTATCAATCACTGTTTAATTACAAAATATACAGTCCTTTATGTGAATATTATCACTGTATGAATATATCACTGTAGAATGTAATCACTTCATATAATAACTAAGATAAAGTTCTCTAGTTTTTGTAAAAATTAAAATATGTCTTATCCTGAAAGTCATTTCAGAAATGAATAACATAGCAACTCATCAGAATTGAAAAATGTAAAATTTGTTCATAAACTTTTAATACAGAATAAGCCGCGTTTATGTTATTTTTTGTACATTTGTACCCATTTTTTCCACATTTTTTAGTAGAAATAATTTTTTATCTTCTTAATTTCAGCATATCTTTCTTAAAATGTACTAAACAAATCTAAAAACCACAAAAAAATCATTATATCTCCATTTTTTTATAAAAAAAAAATTATCGCAATTAGTCGGATACCTTAAATCCAACAGTTGTCTTTGAAAATGTTTTTGTCCCCTCTTGTTTGATATTTGTGCTTGTTAGTGTAGCCTTTCAACCTGTTCTTCAGTAATTTATACTACATTTCCAGGGGGAAAGTTCAAAAATGAGTGAAGGAAATGTATTTTCACCTAACCAACCTAACCTACTTTTTCCTTTCTCGTCATGCAAGATTCAAATTCTTTATTCTTGGTAAGCTAGCGCATATCTGTGGACCCATAAAGATCCCCTTTTTCTAACCTGGCTCCGCATAAATCTGGAAACGTTTTACAAAGGTATTTGAAACAATCACCGTCTTCTGGAATAGCCTTGGCAAACTGCTTCATTACACCTAATTTTATATGCAGAGGGCTGAACTGAGCAGCTCAGAATCCTATTCTTAGTGCCTGGTTTGAGATTATCTTTTAGGTCATTCTCATTTGAGTATTATTACTGCTTCCCCACTCACAAATGGGAACTTTGCATATTTGCCTTGTTGACCGAGAAGCATGAAGTTAACTTTCAACTCACCGCGAATTGCCCGACAGTGGTCGGCATATTTTATTTTGTTAAGGACGAGAGTCAGGTTTTCATAGTGTTCTTTTAAATCCACCAAATGTCCAACTGGTAGAGATATATACCGGCTTCTGTGAGGAAGAAAGACAACCTTGCGGCTCCTTTCCATGAATCTATAAACTACCAACATTAGTTTTTATCGTAGGTGATATTACATGTGCTCATCAATCGAGAAACATCTGAACACTAGACCCGGTTCTAGTCTTCCTCCCAGTATACTTAAATTCTTTTTCTCGATTCCTGTACCAATAAAAAGAGCTTACTTTTTTCTTTCAATCTGCAACTCAGCACTTCAACTGACTATTACGAAAGTCCCAGATCTGTAGTCCGATGTTTTAATTCAACCAGATGGAAGGAATGATGTGAATTGGCTCCTTAGTGCTTGCTTTTGGTTTCTGAACTTTGAACGTGGCGGAACTTTTGATAGAGACTAAGATGGAAAGTAATCACAAAGTGATATTCTGATATTTCAACACGGTGAAATGAAGGTCAGCCATGGAGGGAATAAATTGATCGTTGAAATTTTTTTTTGGTAAATACTCATACAAATCCAGTTAAAATTAAATTTCTCAACAAGAAAAAAAAAAAAAAAAAAAAAAAAAAAAACGTGACATGAACTTTTTTTTATTATTTTTGTAATCAGCTTCAAAAATGCATAAATTTGAGACACTACTTCCCTTTTATTTATTTTTTCGTAAGCTATTTGTATTTTCTTATTTATGAATGCGCAATGTGATCAAATTTTTTCCCTAATATTTCCCGTTTTGTTATTAAATATATTAAGCAAAAATGAAACTAAAAGGAACAAAGACATTTGTTATCAATGTACATGAGCAATTGTGCGGTAATTAAAAAGTAAACATCAGTATAATATTAAAAATCTTGGTGGAAAACTGGTTGAATTTTTGAATTGAAGCATCCTCCATCTTGCTCGACCCTCAACTAAAAACAACTCTATCGTCAATTTTGGATTAGAAGTTGGCTAATAAGAAAAATGATGGGGTTTATAAATTTAATACATTATATTTAAGAAAACATGTACAAAGAAAAATAATATTCGTGAAGAATATTTTACAAATATCTATTTACAGAATATTTACACATATTCTTACAAACGACATTTAAAAAAATCGAAGCAATACTGTTGCCACACTAGCATTACCTATAGTAAAATTCACAATACCAACATTTTCTTCTATCGTGTCGTGAGGTCAAGAGTTGGAGCCACTAAAAACTCGCCGTGTAGAGGGGGCTAATACACTTTAATTTTGACCAAGTTGAACGTCCTCCCGTTGGAGTGGTGTGGTAGTTTGGAGAAATAGCTCAGATATCGTCCTTATCACTTGACCGAGGTTCAAATTTACGAAGTACGTTGCGAAAACAAATTGGTGGTCAAACACTTCTAATGGTTTACGAGTCAAATTCTTCTTACCTAAACCCAGCTTAGATATCCATTCCCATTCAAGTTACGTTAAAAAAATTCTGAGCTAACATTGGCCCATTTGCACGCTTAAAATTAAAATCTACTCCCAACTGTCTTTGTGGTTCTTTTAACTGGAGCCCTAATAAAACAGCATCTAAGAACAAAGAACTGACTTTGGGAAACAGTTTAAGAGGAATGGAATAAAGTTTGCATGACATATTAAGAAAAGTTTATTTTCGTAAACATTTCGATCTCGAGCTACGGTCAAGAATTATGGGTATCAGATGCAAGAACATTTCACGAAACATACGGTATTTATTGATAAAAATTAACTGCTTTCCATAATGTGGGAATGACCTTGTGTATAATTTATTTCTGGGTTTTCATTTGATCATTCATGTATCATTCTTAAGCCTGAGATATCTATTCACCAAGTCACAATACGCCTAACACTTTTGTTTAGCTTTATGATTATGATTTTAACAAAAAGTTTGAAATAATTTTTTAATTATTATGAATGTGAAATACAAAACAATACCATTAATGAAAACAAACTAATTTTTAAAAAAAAATCGCATAGTAAATACAGTATAATTTCTCTGCAGAGCAAACAGTGGACTTCAAGTTCTAAAGAGATGTATATGGACTATCGTGAGGCACAGCAATTGTAGATTCTTTTGAGGTGACTTCACACAAATCAAGGGATTCAATTAATTCAAATTTTCTTTCTTGTTGTAGAGACATCATTCAGATTGTTCTTTGCATGGATAATACAGAAGCAGAAGTCAGGAAACACAATATGTTGTATGGGGCAAGTTCAACTTTCCAAATTTAATTTTTTTTTAAATTGTAAACGTACTTTTTAATTTTACTCTACGTTACATTGAAAATATCACATCAAGGGTTCAACAGAAACTGAAGAAGTCTTAGCACAGAAAGCAGTTCAGCAGGTTGCAGTAGCGCTGAGGTCAGCGATACCTGAAGCAACACGACTAGGTACAGAGTCAATGAGGGAACAGATGGCAGCCGGGGAATAGCTCTCAACACTTTGCCGCAGTTTATTTTCTAAACACTATAGAGGTAGGTCTGCAATCGGTGCCAATTTACTTCCAGAATGTGTTCTATTGGTGATAGACCAGGACAGCATCTGTACATCTTTCAGAGCATGTTGGCTTTGCATACAGTGCATTGTCGGAAGTAATCCTACTATTAATAGAAATGGGGGGGGGGTTTCTTATCCCTTCATCGACAGAAATATCTAGATCAAGTCCATGAACCCATGCGTTTTTAAACTATGAAGAACTGTAGCAAGACTTGATAGCAGCTGGTTCTTATGGCAACCAATACAAGTCAAGAAATGGACAGGAGCGACTTGAGTCACATTGCAATTCGGACAAGAAGGGTAAGCCTTAAGATCCGTCACATTCCGTTTATCTCGAGTATGTGCACTGCGAAGCCTAGCAAGAGTAGTTTCATCTACGATTGTGTCCCAAACCACTTGGTAGGGAGACGTGGTCATGGTCACGCCTACTGCTTGTCCCAAGCAAAGCAGCACCAGGGCGGTTTCATTCATACTACTCATGTAAGGGAGGGGGCTGGTCTCCAAGAGGAACTGATATCTTGTTATTTAAGAGAAATAAATACCATTGTAGGAAAAGGAAGTTCAAAAGACGTAGCACATCTTCCACGTATCGTTGGTCTGTGATAGTGTCCTGAATATGAACTGGAGATCATGTTCCATCTTATGCGATTGTGTCCCAAATCACTTGGTAGGAAAACGTGGTCATGATCACCACCTCGAGGCCGGCCGGTCATGAGTTCGAGCCCCAGTGCCCCTAAAGACCCGTCTTGTAGACATACTGAGGCATGTTAAATTTTTCATGGCTCAAAGTCTTCCCCTGACGTGTGTGTGTGAGATAATTTGAAAAGAGATGCTGGCTCAGGTGTCGTCTTCGTCCCTTAACGATGGTTCGAAGTTATAAAAATTAATTCCCAATATAGCCCTCGTATTGCTTTATAACAAACACTTTACACACGGTGCTCCAGTAATAAACACTCACTCAAGCCGTGGGGTGTTTTACAAACGTAGCCGAAATAGACTTATCACCAAGCTGACGTCTTGCCAAACTCGTTCCCGGCGACTGTCATTGGATACAGAAGTGTGACTTGTCTGAGAACACAACTCTGGGCTACTCTGTGGTTCACATCTCTCTCTCTCTCTATGTCATCTGTTTATTTTTCCTCTTTGGTTAATAGCTAAATGTGTTATGAAATTATTAGTTTTTATGCCGGCTAAAACTTCAGAGGATTTTTTTAATATACAGTGTTTGATCTGAATAAATAACTTAAAATTATATTTTACTGTGAGTTGATCATTTAGAAAAGTGTGAACGTTTTTTAAATTGTACATATATAATATACGTATAATTCTTTTTTTGGTAGTTATTCATGTGTACTTGAACTTTGACAGCCAAAAACTTGAAAGCTTTTCTTTTGACATCTTAAGAATATACTTGTTTGCTCTTTAATTAAAAGGTACATATTTAATAAAACCCCATGAAAAATAATTTAAAGCTTGGCCCTAATATTTCTTTCTCTATCGTAATGGAAAACATGTACAGAAATATCTATAATTTTAAAATTCGTGAGTAAACAAACGTACGTATATATCTATCAATGTGAGGTTGTCTTCTTAGGAGCCGCTGAAAGCAGAAACGCAACGATGGCCAGCAGTACCAAAAATATGGCAAATGGTCCAGGAAATCTGTTTTAATACCCTTCAAATTACTAAATTAGAATTAATTAAGAAGATATAAATTAAAAACGTTAAAATATCAAAGATTATTCCCCCCCCCCCCCCGTAATGCCATGTATGACGGAGAGGCTTCAAAAGATAGCCGAAGAAAATATTTCCGTCGTTTTTAAAACTTACATTTTTCCTTCTATACAGAAATCAGAAAAATATTTTTCTATAGGACATAACTTTAATTTCACCAGGGCATGGTATGATCCCCCCACACACAAAATAACGATATTTTGCAGTTTTTTTCTTATATGAGTACATTTTGAAGCTTTTTGGCAGACAGAAAAGATTCCACTTGTTCTGTATCTCTTTCTCATCACAGGGATCGGTCGAATTTAAATCCTGAAAAGTACACACTTTGCTCTCTGTCAGAATTATTTAAAAAAGAAAATATCTGCCCCTAATTTTTTCTGCGATTTTTCGAAAATTACTCGAGATTTGACATAAACACTTCGAAAATTGACTTTCATGCGTTTCACATTCACGGCGGAGCGTTTAAAAATTAATTGAACCAAAAAAGATCAAATAAACTGCAATAAACAACTGCTCTTTTATTCGAGAAGACAATATTCCATTTTATCCACGAAGATGCCATCAGAGAAATCGTCCAAATTGTCCAATACAAGTTGATACTGTTATAAAGTTCGGTGAATGAAGTCAGAACAGCCGATCTAGCAACACTGGGAAAACAAAAAACTGCACATGCGTAGTGGCAGTGATCACCATTTGCCACCACCGTTGTTCAATTGAGAGTCGTTTGTGCTCCATGTAAGACTTTTAAAAAGTGCTTGTTTAGTGCGTTGGTTCTCAATTGAGAACAGTAAAATGAACGAACAAAAGATCCATTTAAAGTTTTATTTTAAGCTTTAGAAGACACCAACAGAAACTTATTCGATTCTGGTACGTGTTTATGAAGATCAAGCACTGCCCATGAAGTTTGTGAACGAGTGGTTCACCCGTTTTCGAGAAGGCCTGGAAAGTGTTTCTGACAACCCCCTGTAGCAAAAAACCGATGACCTACGTCAGTGACGAAAACATTGAGAAAGTGAGTAAATTAATTTGGAAGATCATCGATTAACCGTGCGCATGATAGCTGGACGATAAATACTGCAAGTTTCGTTGAAATTTTGACCCGTTTCATGAAACGTCTACGCAGGGTATGATCTCGGTGCGCACAAGGTTCATGGAATTTTGTTGACGACAATGTTTGCCTTCACACAGCCAATATCGTCAAACAGTTCTTGGAAAAAAGGGACTGGTGCAAATTGAACATCCACATACAATTATAGATCTCCAGATCTCAATCCTTCAGTTTTCTTCCAATTCACACTACTCAAACTCTCTTTAATTATTCCCGCCATCCAACGAAACGTGACGAGGCTTTTGAACTCCATCCCAAAGGAAGACTTCTTGTAAAAGTTCCAGGACATGTATAGCAGATCTCAGTGATGCATAGTTAGGGTAGGTGACTATTGCGAAGGATACAAAGGTAATTTTCGTTTGTATTTTATCTACGTTAATGTTACAGGACTATTTACCGAACTTTATTGTCAGAGGTTGTATACATACACACACACACACACACATATATATATATATATATACGAAGGCTGTTCAGAAAGTATCGATACTGAATTTATTCTATTTATTCGAGAAAACCCCCAGCGGAGGGACTGTGCGCATCATGCACGCCCATATTTCACCTTGTCTCACAAAATTCGGCAGGTCTGTACAGCGCGCCGTTCAGTCACACTGACTTCTTTCACGTGGAGTGTTTGCGTGCGTTCGTCGAAAAAAGAAAATGTGTGAAAACACGGATTAGCGAATCTGTATCAAGTTTTGCTTTAAGCTCCGTAAAATGGGCACCAAAACCTACGAGATGATGAAAACAACATTTGGAGATGAGGCAATGAATCGTGCTCGGGTTTTCGAGTGGTTCCGGCGATTCAAGGAGGGTCGTCAATCAGTGAACAGTGATCCCCATTCTGGACGCCCATCCACCTCTCGCAATGAGGACAAGATTGCACAAGTGAAGGCTGTGGTGCTGATTTTTCCTCTTTCCCAAGATCAAGAACACCTTAAAAGGACACCGGTTTCAGGACATTGAAACCATAAAACAGAATTCGACACAGCAGCTTCAGGCCATCCCAAAGTCTGAGTTCCAGAAATGTTTCGAGGACTGGAAACATCGTTGGGCCAAGTGTGTTACTGCCAATGGAGCATATTTCGAAGGAGATTGACTCAAAACGTGTTTATGTATGTATTATGTTTTTGCATAATAAATTCAGTCTCGATACTTTTTGAACAGCCCTCGTATATATATATATATATATATATATATATATACCTAGTTATGTCAAGTCCTGGCGGGAAAATTTAATATTGTCCGCAGTGACTCAAGCGCAACAGATGATTTTTTAATTTTTCTTTGGAGATCTTTTGCAATAGTTTTAAAAAAAATTGTTATCTTTCACGCATGTTGTCCAAGTCAATGAGAGCCTTAACACATTGAACAGAAGAGCGCGCAAGAAATATTTATCCCCTTATTAAAAGAAAAGGCCGTTGTGGACATTTTTAAGGATTCCTAAACATTCAGACATTGAAAAGGTTCATTTATCGAAAAGTGAAGTGATTTTCTGTTACTAACAGCATTTCAGACCACCTTAAAAGCAATTTTCCACGCTCACTTAAAAGAGCAGCTCTTGTCAAAGCAGTCAGAAGGAAAATTGATCAAAATATTTTCCAAAAGCAGACTCTTCTCATTAAACAGATGAACGTGCTAAAAAGAATAATGTGTCACATAGTAAACGAAGATCCTATAGGCTAAGAGGTTAATGAAGAATAGCTGGCCATTTTGTCACAAAATTACTAAAAAAAGCACTTTGTGGCGGCATTCTTATAATGAAGCCAAATGAAATCTGCTTACCAATGAGAAAATCTTAGATGTTAAAGAATCTTTCAACCGCCAAAATGACCGTATATACTATTTCCCTGAAAACCTTAAGATTTTGATACTATTTGTATTCCAGCCTAAATTGTACCTATTGCTATTCTGCGCAATCAGTATAGCAGAGTATCTTAGGGGGTATACGGGCACGTATGTTGTACGGGGGGAAGCTTCATCAGCGATCAAAAAGTGGAGATTTTTTTCTATGTGCCAAGGGTGACGGATGCCATGATGCCCCGTTCTTATTTTCTCTAAACCAGCATATCGAGAAATAAATAAATATCTTCTAATGGTAGTTTAATTCTGTGTTTTCATTTGTTTCGATCGTGATAGAATAAAAGATGGGTGCATCACTCTAGTATCCTTCTGACGTTTGAGATATATATTCACGAAGTCACAACCCATATAACACTCCTTTTCAGTTTTATAATTAGGATAATAGTTTAGCATTACATTTTTGTTATATTAATAAATTTTATTTATAAAAATGAATTCTTATTTTTAGTTATTATTAATGTAAGATATAGAACACAAGCTATTCTTAAGAAAACACATTTTTAATTTTTTTCAAAATTCGTACTATATATTCATATTTATACAGTATATAATTTCTCTACATAGCAGTTAGTAGGCTTATAGTTCTAAAGTGGATACATAACAAAAGTAGCATATGACTTTTAGTTAAAAAAAACAAAGGGATCTGTAGAACTTGCTCGAATTTCTTAATTAGGCGTCGCCGAAGTTGGAACTTGGAGATGGGAGCTCCACGGTCCTGGCTTGTACCACAGGATAATCTCCCGATCTGGTCTTATATTTAAGTCCACTGGACCTAAAAAAAGTATAAATCATTCAGTCATCAACTACTCTTTTTTATATATAAAGAAAAGAATGAATATTGTTGCGAATTTTGTAAAATTGTATAAATAATTTGTATTTGGATGTGTAATGCATTTTTGTTACTCTATGTTATATTTATTTTATGCTAAAATTGTAATATTAGCAAGATACGTCGTTTCTTACGTTACAATGGCAACCCAATGGGAATTTGGTGAAATTTTGGAGATAGAGCCAAGTGGGCATCCTTTTTGGCGACTTGAGTGACTTAGCGACCATTTTTTGCGAGTTCGGGACCCTCTGGAAACTTGTGGAGAAATCCTCTAATTTCAAGACCTATGACGCAAGCGAATCTTTCTCGAAAGATCCGCGAGAGATACAAATAGAGAGATGCTCCCGGAAAGTCAGTCAGTCTTGTTTCAACCAGCGTTTAGTGAGTATTGCTTTGACTAGCGGTTAGTAAACTTGCCTTGACCGTGATTACCGATTAGCTCGGCTCTGCTTGTGAATAACCTTTTACATAAATGTATTTTAGATACTGATAATTGTGTCTGAGTGCTGTTGAAGGTGTAAAGACCTTCTTAAATTTATTCTGTGAATATTGCTGCTGCATCCTGTATTTCAAGAGTTGTTTTTGTGACAATAAAGTATCATCATCTGTGACAATAAAGTCTCATTTCTTTGTGTCGATTTGCATAAAATTCTCGAACCCCGATCAGCGTAACAATATAAATGATACTTTAAAAATAATACAAATGCGATATTTTCTGCATTGCTGAGACTGACATTTATTCAAGAAAATGTTTTAAAATTATTCCAAAGTGTTTTATAACTTGAATACTTTACAATGAATTTAAGCTTTATAAAGTAATATCTAAATAAAAATGAAAATGAAATAGTGTGTAAGCACTGGAGACTACTTAAAAGCAACAATCAGTACATGCGAATTAAATAACTTTAAAAACTACATTTCTGACTCATTTATCATTATCTATGCTATGGCTATATACAACACAGTCTTTAAATACCTAAGCTTGATACACGCGTACTTCAAGTACTATTTGTATTGTTTCTATTATAAAGCAAAAAATCGTTTTTATTGAAAAATATTTCTTTGCTTTAATCACTTAAAACATAAAATTTCTTCAACCAAATATTCTTATTTTACATAAAGTATTAATAATATATGCAAAAATAGTTACAATAAAAAAACTCGCCGTATCGCTGTATTTTTTTACTGCTAAACTCTTTCTAAATGAAGGACTTTTTAAATATTATTATACGTAACATAGCAGAAAAATTCATTCGTTATATTTTTGAGTAAGCACTATTTACATGCGTTATACAAGAACGAGAAAGGGTAGTATTTTATTCCGGCTGATGGCCACAGTAGCTGATTGGACGTGAACTCGCGGTCTGTGGTATCAAGCCACTGGTTCGAAATCCGGTATAACAAAAGACCCCCTGTGTAGAGTGGCACGTTAAATCAGTAGAGACTGAAAGTTCACCCGTTGCTAAAGGAGTGGAAGTGTGAAGAGCTGAGTGACAGCTCAGGTGTCGTCCTTGTCACTTGATTGCAATTCAAAACTACAGTCTTCATCATCAATAATTTTCATGTTGCTTCAAAGAGCGTCTTTAATCAAATATTAAAATCAAAGCCCTTACTCTGTTGCATGAGCTCCAGCTCTCCATCCGAGTTGAGGTTCTTAAGGTGAAGAAACCAGAAAGTTCCTCTCTCGGGATCATCTTCGATGCCACCCAGAGAAGTGACGAACGGTTTGCCCTTCACCACTTTGTACTCAACCCTGAGGGGTAAAAAGGAGGTGTACTAAATCTGATAATAAATAGAGCATGTTATTAATTTATCCCCAGAGTCTCTGAATGAGTACTATATTAACATTGATATGAATATTTCGAAGGTACTTACTTTTGTTTATTATCGATCTTTGCAACATTTTCTATTACATCATATATAGAATTATTCGGGTGCATTTTGAGTCGCCAAGTTCTCGCCAGTTTTATTTTGTCGCCAAACCAAACTGAAAACTGGACAGAAACGGTTTCTCCATTAACGTTCAATGCCTTCTCTAAAGCATCCGCTTCTACCAAAAAAATAGGAGAGACATTTCTAGAAAATATTTTCATTTTTTTTTAATGCAAAATCTTATAATTCTTTCCAAATTTTTTTGTTGCGACAAATAGGTAACCTAACAAAGGCTAGTAGAATGAGAACTATCCAATTTTAAATATTTAAATGGGCTGCATTCTGAATCTTCTACAGTAAGCCATTTGCAGACAAAATTTTATGAAAACGTACAGATATGCACAAATTCCCTTAATGAATGTTTGGCAGATTGGTGAATACCCATTAATAATAATATACTAAAGCAAAAATATATTGGAAGAAAATCAGAGCCTATATATATATCAACCCCCCTTGTAAACCTTTCCCTTTTTGAGATAGCTATATCTGTGTGTAGGCCTGGGTGTAAATGTAGAAATCAGGCTAATTTACAAAAGTAATAGAAAAAACAACTCTTAAGTAAATCCCCCCCCCCAAGCATTTCGCTAATTTGTAGGAAATCCCCTCTCCTTCTTAGAAAGGAGGTGCTTTTAACAAGAAATTTTTTGTTCCTGTTCTTGTTGCAAATCCTCCAGGGTCGGAGGAAGTCAGACAAGATCAATTATATCGTTGACTCTCAAAAAGTCGAAAAAAGAGGGAGATCAGGGTAGATAGCTTTGCTTGGGAGTTGCATGCCACGCATTGTGTGTATAATGCGTGAAGCCTAGGGATCTTAACATCTTACACAGATGGAGATCTTTTTGTTCACTGAGAAGAAGCATTTCATGTGACCACTCAAGACGAGAGAGTGTAACCTGGGATCACCTGTCACACATGAGGGAGGGTCAGACCGGATCTATTAACCGCATACCAATGATGAGTGGAAAGCACCCTCCTACACCAAATTTTAAAATTTTTTTACCGAGTATAATTCCAAATAGGTAAGAGTGGACGTGTAGGGAGCCATTTTTTACCTCTTCATAACCTCAAAAGTGTAGCAGCAACCACCATCCATACGAAAAATATCCAAATCAGGAACAACAAAAGTTTAAGAGCTACCACTACAGCGTTTTTGTACGTTAGAAAAAGCGTTCCTATACAATGATACTACAGTTGAGACTGTAGACAAATGCATAGCTAGAAATTCTCATTTTATTTTCTCATTTAGAAGCAACCATTTAACACTAGAACAGCCTGATTTTGGATTGACCTGAAACCACCGTTAGAGTTCACTTTGACAATCATAAGGAATTCAAGCCCAATCAATGTAAATGACTTTTTTTGTTGACAAATTGTGTTTAAAGTATAAATGTTTTTAACGGTTTATCACAAATATTATTATTTAATTATTTCTACTTATACTCAAAATTAAGGTCACAAATATGTTTTTCATTGTAATTTTAAAATGCCTCCCGTAAAACTTATAAAATTTGTATTTTATATTTTTTGAAGAACGCGGGTAGTACAATATCAACCTTCAGTTTAGAAAAAAAACGTTATGTAGGGTTAGTTTTTGCAGAACTACTGAATTGAGACCTTTCAAGCATATGAAAATTTTGCCTGCAGTTTTGTGAATATTTGATTAAAAGAAACAAATTAGTCTGTTTTCATTGAGAATAACTTCTAATAATCGTTTAGATGATTCCTTGAGATGGAGAACCGTTGGCAGGCTTGAAGCTGGGCAGTCTCAATCGGAGGTGGCTCAAAAGTGTTCTCTCGGTTATAGAATCAATTCCAAACAAGTGGTACTTTCTCCAGGAAGGTCTCCCAAGGTCACCATAAAACATTGATATCTGTAAGGGATCGCTACTTTCCATTAAGCGTACGAGGACATACGCAGACAACCGCTCCTTAATTTGCTCGTGACTTTGCCGTTCTATCTGGAAAAATTCAGTCTACGGCCGTCTTGCAGACTGGCCTTTACGCCCAATGTCCAGTCTGGTGCACCATATACAGTCTTTGACTGCAACATGATGTTGGGCTTTCGTAGAGCATTTCGTTGACATTTTCTATGAGGGTACTGTTAACTCAGAGTGCTGTAAGGATGAGATTCTGGAAGCCTTCATGCAGAAAAGCAGAAATGAGGGGTATTCAGAAATCGAAAACAGATTTTAAATTGAAAAGCGATCATTTTTCTTATGAGGGTCAAAATGACCCCTTTTAGCTGTTTTAGGTTTTTCATTGATTATTTATTTCAATAATTAAAAAAAGAAACACGAAAAAGTGTCACAGAATGTAGGGAAGTGTATTAGAAAAAGTAAAAAAATATGAGATGTGATGCTAACTTGTATGTTGAATTAAAGCATGTGAAATTGGAAAAAAGGTCAAAATGACCTCAACGGCATCTTCTAGTGTTTAGCTCTGTTATTTTCTGATGCGCACTCTCCTCCTCTGATGCGCATATGGAGAGTATGGGAATACTCTCCATATACTCCCATACTCTCCATATACTCTCACATGACTCCAAAATAAACTTTACCACTCAAACCATCACGAACTTCCACAATGAAATCAGCCTAATTTATTGCAGAATATATTACAATTTTTGCTTTTTGTAGATTTCGCCAGCTCTATTCTAATTTTTGTTTCCTAGTAGCCAGCTGAAAGCGTTTTTTAAAAGAAACCTTGCAGGAAACTGATTATTTTGGGCTTTGGCTGTAGAATCATGAAATTTATGAGACACTTTAATAATTTATTACATTTGTTTGAAACTAATAACATTAATTCGATTTTAGGAATTTAAAAGGCCATATTTTTAAGATCAATACCCGCATTAATAATAATTGTAACCATGTTTTTAAGTAAAAAAAAAGGAATATATTAAAAAAAATTAAGTCAATGAATGGATGAATAGAAAGTATTTTATTAGAGATTGAAAATTTTAACAAGATATATATATATATATATAGGGAGTGAGTGCACTAATAAAAGAAAATGAAAAAGCATGATTTGTCAGCATTATTGTAACAAAGCACTCCCCGGTTTGGCTAGTTTGGTTGAAAAACCGGATTTCGACGCCAACTTTGTCGTTGTTTCCACAGTTACATTGTTGCAACAATGGAGACGAATTCAACTTGGAGTCGAAAATCGATAATTAATTTAATTAATTAACCGGAAATTAATAAATTAATATTTGAAAAAAACTAATAACACCTAGTGTCATTCACTACAAGTTTAAAAAAAAATTATTTGAACTTGATTGTGGATGAATAGAAAGTATTTTATTAACGATTGAAAATTTGGACAAGGTATATAAACATATATGAGTGAGAGAATATTATCATCGCACTGTTTAGCAACACGAGGGCTTTTGGCGACGAACCTCGCAATTTTGAACCATGATCAAGTGATGAGGATGACACCTGAGCTGGCACCCTCCTCTCCTAACTACCACACCAACGGAAGGACGTTTGAACTCTCTACAGATTTAACGTGCATCGCTCACCTATGCGGCTATAAATATACATATATAGAGAGAGAGTGTGTGTGAGCTAATAGTAGGAATTGAAAAAAGGTGCTGTAAATGTACATATTGACGTTATAATTATCTTTCTAGGACCACTAGTACATACATCAGTCGAAGGATACTTGCACCTAATGAGGATCAACCACTTCTCAATACCTTTTTGAATTAATAGATAGAAGTTATAACGTAGTTAACAGTGAAACAGGAAAACGAAAAGTGTAATATTTGTCCAAATGTGTGTGCGTGTATAAAATATTTTTAATATTTTATTACTATTAGCAAAACAGGTATTTATTCAGCAACTCTAACCACAAATTGTTTGAAAACAAAATGCAAAGACAATCTTTTAAATAAATACATAGTGTCGTTCATACTTTAGCCTGCATTTTGAGATAAATCTTTCGGAACTTCAGAATAATCTACTGCTAATGTTTTCTTTTGATTATAATATAAAATAAAAGATTTATTTTGAAGATCGCTCCTAAAATTGATATATGCCTCGATGACTACGCAGCTGCGCGTTCCGAGAAGAAATATTCGTATCAAAAAATTAGAAAGCAGTGTAAAGTCTCGGTTATTGCATTTCAATAAAAGATACGTATAATAAATTAAATTTGAAAGAGGTGGGGGGGGGGACGTCTAGCTGAAAATAAAAATTTAAACACGACCCCGAAACTTCATCCTAAGACTGTTCAAATACAGGTAACTATCAAGAAAGTGAAGTCTGATCCTAAAAGAAAATCCGCCGACTCAAAGATTCATTGCATTGCAACTAGGAATGTCTTCCCACTATAAAGTAAAACCATTTATAAAGATTTAAAGTTAAATAAGATGTTTCAACCTTAAGTTTGTTTCCTTTTTTGAAACATTTTGCTGAAAGAAAAGCAAATTATATAAAAAAACACATAAACGCTGAAAAATGGAAATGTGTTGTAACACTCGATATAAGGCATGAGTATATTTAAATAACTGCAATAAAAAAAAAACAATTTTCTGTTGTTCAACTGACGGGAATGACCGCACGAAATGCCTTGTCAGTGTACAGTAAAGTTCTTAAAGGAATTCACGATAGTCACAGAATTTTCTAACAAAGGCTAATTAAAAATAAAAAAATGTCTCAAGTAAAGCCAAAATTAACTCACTCAACTCTCAGTAGAATTTTTAGGGCCAATTTTTGTTGAAGAAATTCCAATCTTTTATATGGAAAGGACATTGATTAAGTTAAACTTCATATGGACAAAGCCTCTAGTCACACGTCTGCCGCTTATTTAGCAAAGAAAGAACAGGAATAAAGTGCATCCCTATTTAATGAAATACGTATAAAATCTCCTTAGACTTCTCCAATGTACTTTTGTGCTTTAGATTTATTGAAATGAGCCCTGAGCGGATTTTGAAAAACGACTTAAGAGGAATGGAGCAAAATTTGTATTACAGTACTAAATAAATGTTCACTTTCAAGAAAAATTTGAGCTAGAGCTATTTTCAAGAATCATAACTATCAGATAGAAGCAAATTGTCACAAAAAATGCGGTATTTATTGATTAAAATTAATTTTCATTTCCATAGAGTGTGAATGATCTTCTGTAATAAATTCTAAGCCCTCGTAAAATTCATTTCATCTTCAAGGCGACTGGTTACCATCTTTACAATTATTTTTAATTTTTAATTTTTGAAATTTTGTTTGAATCGTATTTAATAAAAGGTTATTATTTAGTAATAATTCCATATAAAAATTTTCAAATTTGTTGCAAAATGTTTGTAAAATTTAAATTTTTTAAAGAATTTTAAAACATTTTTTAAAATTTCTAAGGCTTTTTAAAATATATAATTTTTTTTTAAAATTTTTTTTTGAAAAAGCATTATAACATACTATATAAAACTGTGTGCATGGTTTCTTTTAAGCTGCTACTCATTCATTTTATATTAATTTTTTCTTTGTAAAACGCACAAAAATTCTCAAAAAAGCAATAATTTTGATTTTGAATTTTTTTAAAATTTACTGCGTATCTTAGAGCTAATTCCATACACAGTTTCACTAAATATACATTTTAGAATATTTATAAGAAATTTTACATCCCTACTTCAATCATCAAAAACGCCTTAGGTATTTAAGTATAGTATATGAATAAAGATTTAATTGGAGAAATTTGAAGTTTTCATTCCATGAATATCCTGATATAATATTTATCGAATAGTCTGACACTTTTATGAAATGTTAATTAGCTTATTTAAAACTTCTTACCATAAGAAATTTCAAAAGTGTGAAACAATTAAATAGTATACTGGCATAATGATTTTTTAGAAGAAAACAAATGAAAGGTCAATATTTCATAAAATTTTACCTTAATAGTTATAAAAAAATATATACACATACCTCAGAGCAAATTCCACATGCTCAATTTTACAACTTATGTAATGCACAACGTGTGCAAAAGATGCTTATGCCTTTATTTTATTTCCATGATTTTAAAAGCCTTCGCGTGTTAAATATTGTACTCGAATGAAAGCAAAATCAAATAACAATTTATGTGTAAAATATATCAAAATCGAAGAATTGCATTTGTACATATAAGTAAATATATATCTTAAAATATTTTAATAATAATTGTGTTGTGAATCTCACATGCATGGGATATATATATCACCGAAAACAAATATATAAAAATAGGAGAGTTTTTCTATTCTTGCGAAATAGATTTTCAATTATCTGAGTTATCAAAATGAGATTTAGTATTAGTGCTTTGAGAGAATCCACTTTGAAGTTTTAATTTCATTCATAATAATATCATAAAGAGCAGGCACAACTTTTAAATCTTGACCAAATCCATTTGCTCTTCCAATAAAAAATACACAAACTAGAAATTTTGAATGAATTGCACAATTCTTTCTTAAAATGAGTTGTTACTGAATATGTAATTCTACATATGTTAGACTCATTTGCGAGCGGTTGAAAGATAATGAATTCATTTTTTTGTCAGGCACTTTTCTAGCAGATCATCTGAAATGTGTGCGTGACAGTTTTGTTTAGTCTGCTGTCCAGCATCAAAAATTTTTCTAAAACTTAATATAAAATACAGATAAAGCTTTGAAATTTTGCAGGCATGTTTATAGTGATTCGAGGTGTCATATAAGCCAATAAAAATGTCGATAGTTTGATGGTTTTTCGATACCATGTCGCCTTAATACCTAATAGAATTTACCAAGATCAGTTAACTTTGTATTTGTGGATATTCCAAGCACATATGTAACATATAGATGGTGGCTATAATTAAACTGCAAGTGTTCAAGGGGTGCTGGAGAGAAAACCATTGTGAATATTCCAGTGAAATTTGGTATCTACACGTTTCAGAACATGCTCAAGTCAATTATGTAAGAAAAAAAATCAGCATTTTCACACGATAGATGGCGTTCCAATGCTTATCGACGGCATATATGCCAATTTTAAGCCCATTGAACATTATAAAAATAAGATTACATTGAGTTAATGGTCAATCATGACTCTGAATAAGAAGGAACATGCATTGTGTTAGTGATGATATTTTATCAGAATGGTAGCAATTATTCAGCTACTCTGAAAGAATACCGGCGTATGAAACGATTAAGAAGAGGTCCAATGAGTGTATCAATGGATTGAAAAATATTATTTCTAAATTTGAAGAAACCGGAGAACTGTTAATTATTCCAAGCACAAGAGGGCGGCGCGCGTCCTGTAAACCCGGAAAGAGTGTAACAAATTAATGACACTATTGCAACTACGAGTAACAAGCAGTTCAGGAGCCAGTATGCTGCAACAAGTGAGCGCAAGAAGTGTGGCTCGGACATTATCTCTTCCCTGGTCAACTGTGCATAAAGAGTGTTGCGCCACATTCTTCGGCGTTATCCGTATAAAATTAAAATGCTTCAAGCTTGTGATTGCATCTGGTGGTTCGCATATTGAGCACATCATGTGATAATTTCATTGAATAAATAATGGTTTAATTGTTTTCCAAAGCGTCTTTATGGATAGTTTAACTAATGATCTTAGTTTACGTTAGTTTTTGATTACATGATACTGAAAAAATTAATTAATGACGCAAATTGCGTGGAAATTTTATAAAATGTAAGTGATGTTTTATATTGCTTATATGCCTCTTAGAATGTCATTACGCTCCGTCTGTCGGTTTTGGAGAAGTTGTACATATCACCGGAGAGTGTTGAAATACGGTATAGAGCCATCTACCGGGTGAAAATGTTGATTTTTTTTTCTTTACATATTTGATTTGCGCATGTTCTGAAACGTGTAGATATCAAATTTCACTGGAATATTCCCACTGGTTTTCTCTCCAGCACCCCTTGAACACTTCTTGCAGTTTAATTATGGTCATCCTGTTCATCGGACATAGAAATCGGAATATGTTATCGAGGCTCACAGGGAATGGCGGATCAACTCACCTGTCTCCGGGGTTGCTCTGCAGTGGCTGGAGCTGACATTGAGCAAACTATGGCCTGCCAGGACTGGAAGGGTGTAGTAGGCATTCAGTAGCGTGACGTTTCTATTCACTCTCTCGATAATTGATTGGAAAACCAATTTCAGATCGAAATCTTTGGAGAAAGAATCGTGTATCAGCAGAGCCTGTACAAAAGAGGAAAAAGAAAAATGAATTTCCAAAACTTCCTACCTCATCGCAGCTTTTTTCCATTCATTTGAATAGAAATTTTGATTTGATTTATTATTAGCCTCGCTTTTTGACGTTGCTCCAGAGCTATCATCGACCGATCTCGTAATAGAAATTCGTTCAAGAGACGTGGGTGCGAACCAAACTATAACATCATTTTTTTTTAAATTCCACACTATGTCAATGCTTGGACTATGAGCCTAGATACATTTGATATGCATCAGTCCTTTTACATGCAGAGCTTACAGTGACCAGGACTTGACGACGCCGACCACAAATTCGAGACTACGGTCCTTTGGCGTCCTCACTATCATCTTGGTGGCCAAATATTGAAATGAGTAACTTTAAAATCGAAACTGGAAAACAATACAAGGAGGGAGTGTGTATTATTGTCTTAGTACAAAGCAACATGAGGCTATTGGTGACGGTGATCTATGAAGTGACGACACCTCGACTGGCATTCCTCTCTCCGACTTATCACATCAGGACAACGGGAGGTATTCGTGACTTGACTGACTTAACATGCACCAGCCCCTCTTCACGGTGGGTCTTTAGTGGCGTAAGGGCTCGAACTCATTACACGCCGGGCATGAGTTCACGACCATGACCATTAGGGGACTGCGGCCACTATAATAGAACCAAAGAACATGAGAAGAAAAGGGTCTAGATTCATGTTTTCTCTAAAACTGAACAATGATTTTGATTAAACGGTGTGTGATGTAAAATAATTCTTATTATTGAGCTCTTTGTCTGTGAAGTCTGAAATAAATGAAATTACAAAGTACCTTCCGAAAAATCGAATTTTATTCTGTGGCTCGTATATCCGAAATTAAAATTTTATATGTTCGAGGATTCACCATGGATTTTTAAATGTAGGAATTGCATGTTTCTGTGCTGTGGCCGCGGGAGCCTAGTGGCCAAGGTAACGGACTCGTGGCCGGCGTGTCGTGAGTTCGAGCCCAGTGCCGCTGAAGATACGCCGAGTAGGAGAACGATGCACGTTAAATCTGTCGATAGCAAGATAATTATTGTTAAAAAACATTTTTTGTAGAATCTTTAATGATATATATTGTACATTTTATTATGAATTGAAAAAAATACTATATGATGAGTGAATTGAAAATTTAATTAACACAGCAAAAGATAGAACACAGAAACGACATTGATAAACCTTATAATATGGGTTTCTGTAATAAAAAAACTTATAAAATTTATTATAATTAGTTATTTTTAATGTAACGGAATGAAAAAAATGCTTTTCCATGATAATAATCTTGTATTAGTGCGATAGAAGTAAAATTAAAGAACTTAACTCAATGGCGCAACAGCCCGTGAGAGCCAAGGCCTGATGTGCCTATCTCAACTTTCATGACCTTAGGCTCTGGTGTGCACGTGCAGATTTTTCGGCCAAGTGGTCAGTCTGACGAGAAACCCCCAGTGTTCAATTCCCAAGCAAGCTTGGTACTCATTTTTTCGACCCACTGAAGGGATAAATGGCTAAATTGACCTTGCCCAGCCCGGAGTTTGAAGCCCCAAATTAAAGATTAACATCACCTTTAAAATCATTATCTGGAGAATATCTTGTATGTTGCAGCATTATTTAAAAAGTTTTATTCTATTTATATTTCCTCGTTTCCTTAAAGTATCTAAGTTCAATTCATGTGGAGAAAGTAAAAGATATTGGAAGTCACATAGAATAAAGTCTTTCTAATGTACTAATATGAAACGTCCTCATAAATGAAAAAAAAAGTTATTTTTCTTTCGCTGTGAACTTGTGACGGATATATATACGCAGCTAGCTCTACTAACCCCTTCAGGACTCTTTTAGGAAAATATTTAATACAACCAACTTTCACCGAGTGAAGAAAGTGTGCTTATGCAAATTAAGTATATTATATAAATTCTGTATTCCAAGTTTTACAAGTTAGTTGGTTAGTTTGAGGGTTAGTTGGAGAGTGAATGATCGTGAATTATTAAGTGCAATCGGAGTTTATCAATTAAAGATTGCTGAAAGAGGATCAATCGACGGTGATTAAATCCGGATAAGGATCACCTTCAAGGACTCAAGTATAGGACTTGACTTCATAAAAGTACAGGTATCGTGATCCTTATTTAAATAGAAGTTTAGCATATTAGTGCGCGACGTAGTTTATATAGCTTGTTTAAGCTATTGCGGAATCAGTTGAGGGTCCGTATTATTATCCCCAGGCTAACGAGTCTCACCTCCACGCTCTGCTATCTGATTTGTTATCTTAATCAGATTATTATTGTATCTGCTTGATATTTTGCTGACAATAAAATAATCAGAGTGAATCATGTCTACAGATTATTCAGTTTCTCCCATACACCTAGCCGGGTCCGAGGGTAGACAAGGGGGTCCAGAGGTAAGCATGAACCGACAGGCATTACAAACTTTCGATGTACAAATTCGATTTAAAGTGATTCAAAAAAGATAAACTATGCAGGAGATTATCAATGCGTGATGTACCCTCAAAATACAGAATAATTCGTTTAACGCGAAAACGCATAAGATGCAATATCAGTTAACACGAAATAATACAATGGTCTGAACAAGCCATTATGTATTTTCATGCATTTTTTCTTCTTAACACGAAACAAAAATCACTTGTCATGAAAAGATTTTCCTTCTGAGAACGAACAAAATTCGAAAAACAGCCGGACAGGTGAGCTTTAAAAAGGGTGTGAAATGAAGAAGAAGGGAGAAAGGAGGGGCTAACATGGCATTGAAAATTGGAATAGCCTGTTAATCTAGCCGATTTTGTTTATCTCAGCTACTCCCCCCCCCCCTACAAATGCTACACAAAAGAATCGAATCTCTCATCCGTTGGTTTTAAAGTTCGATGAAGGGTGCATGCAAAACGAGTGCAACAAAATGGACGACATTGACCATTTGGTACTGAAAAAGACAACTAAAAGAAAAAAAATTGGCAGTTATAGAGACTGCCGATAGAAGTGAAAACTTTGAACTTTTAGTATAAAATTATCAACATCAATCTGGCTTTCACATCTATTGAAACTCCAAGCAATAATTATATGCATGTTTATATGGTTTTTTATTATTCAAATATATTACAAGATCATGACAAAATATAAATACAATTCAAGTGAAATAACAATTAATATACAATCATATTATTTATGGATAGTATTTGTGTTTACTTAAATTTCAATGTACTTGATTTTTAACATTATTTTAATTGTTTGCATCATTGTCATCATTAATTTCAACAATACTTAGACTTTTTGTACTTTCAAAATAAAATATTTAATGAAATTAAAGTAGGAGCCGTTTTTATTATTTTAAACTAAAGATTTTATCGATATAAGGTAATAAACTATAATTTTGCATTAATAACCATATTTTAAACTTCAACGCATTAATCTTGAATTATTATTAGATTTTATAAAATTTTTAATTTCCAAATCCACGATGAAAATATGATTGAACAAGTCTGTTTTACCACGGTATTAAGAAAACGTCTAAGCCATTGTGAAATACTAATCCGGATTGCGTGATGCATTGCAGAGGTTAAATATTAGGAAATAAATAATACAAAATTTTCAGACGCCAGAATAAATACGAAGATTTAAAATAATTTTAAATAATATAAAATTTTCATACGCCAAAATAAATGCGAGTATTTAAAATAACTTTCTGTTATTTATTTTTTATCTTAAAAATATTAGTATATTTATTTAGTACTCACTATTGTACTGGAAACGATTCTTCAATTAAACGATTCAAATAATAATAAAAAAACACTATTTTAATCATGCACAGTATATACATATTGAACTTTTGACTAAATTCATTCAATTTCATTTATAAGGTATACACAGCACAATACGTCAGCTGTATAGCTGCAGATATTCTGCTATAAGCATGTCGGTGACGCGAACGCACGAGATTTCCCCCGTCTTAAAAGTGTCCAAGGCGAACAGCACACTGCACATGCGCCAGTCATGACCATGTCGGTGACGCGAACCCATAAGATTTTCCCCTACCAAAAAGTGCCCAACGCGGCTAAAGAAGTTTTCACTTCAAAAATACCAAATTATGTTCCAAAAAACTACGTAAGTCTCACTTACCTGCACGACAAGTGCTGCGGTTTTTAAATTGTCCACCGTTCCATTTCTAAACTGGTGCCTCTTGAGCTCTTGTAGCATGTCTTTTAGAATCCTGTCGCCCATCACGAGGTTGGATTTGGTGGACAAGCATGCGAGAGCCAGGCTGGCCAACGCCTGAGTGTCTAAAAAAACAATAACAACAAAAAATTTATTTTGTATAATATATCCAGAAAAAAAACTTGAGTCTATACTCATTTTCTTCAAAAAAGGGTTTCCTTTAGCCAAATAATTCGAGATTTCTATAGAACAGCTTAGTGATGTTAGATTTGGGTTATTCATGTAATGTCAAAAAAATATGGAATTTCACTGTAGACTTCTATGGTTATATTTTGAAATTCAGTTTTTGTATGCGGAAATTAGAAAAGATTTAAATAATTGAGAATTAGAGGTTTAAAGTTAATATCAGAAATTTCACCCAGAGGTATAAAAGGTTCCCGGAATCTGTGAGAGTAAGGCGAAATTATATATGATCCAAACAACAATAAGAGAAGGACGTAATTCTACCAGTTCATGGTAAGGTTGCAATAGCTCTTTGCATTGCCTTTTTTAATAACACTAATGCTTAATCGTTGAGCATGTCGTTTTTAACCTTCAGTGAGGAGCAACGATATGACTTTTTATTTTTATCATATATTCCTAAATATATATATAAGATATCTAGGATTATATTTCTTGCAAACGAAACTCATGAGAGAAATACCTTCTTATTAACAGCTGTATATAAAATAATATTTAATAAAAACTAATGCTTGTACAACGATTGAGGTCACTTCTTTGTCAGCCGTTGTTCTAGAATGATTTCAAAAGTAATTTAAAAAATAAAAATGATAATTTTTTTTTAAAGTTTTTCTTTAAACTGCCGATTGTGAAAGAATTGGCGCATTAAGTACTCTGAGAAATGTCCCGAATTCTCTGAGAAATGTCCCGATTGATAGATTGTTTTCATCTTGACACGAAAAGAAAATCACTTAAGGTATCCGACTACCCTAAAATTGCGGATTTTGCCAAAAATTGACAAATTTTTGTATGATTTTATTTTATAGAACATCTTATTACCTTTATAAAAATACCAAGTATATTATTTTCCGTTCTCTAGAACTAAAGCTACAGGTGTTTAATAAAAGCAGATGCCATTACTTCAAGCAAGATGTCATACTTTAAAACGCGTTTTATTCGAAATGTGTTTTTTTTAACGGGCCAGCGATTGCTGAAAAAGTTTTGAAAATTATTAACTGAAATTTTTTTTTTTATGTTCTGTATATTAGTAGAAGTGTTTTAACTTTCAGATATATCAATCACTGTTTTATTCCAAAACTTACAGTCCCTAATGTAAATATAATCACTGCTTTTTTAAGCAATTTCATATAATAACTAAGATAAAGTACTTTAGTTTTTGTAAAAATTAAAATATCTCTTCATTTCAAAAATGAATAACATAGACACACATCAGAATTGAAAATTTGTTCATAAACTTTTGGTACAGAATGGGCCACGTTTATGTCATTTTATGTACTTTTTTTACCCATTTTAGTAATCATAATTTCGTTTCCTCTTTTTAATTTTCGCATATTTTTCTTAAAATTTACCAAGCACAAATCTAAAAACAACAACAAAAAACCCCATATATTCATTTCTAAAAAAAAGTGGTCGCAAGTAGTCGGATACCTTAAGATATATAAATCCAGTCTTTCTTTTATACAAAAGCTAATAAAGTATTATTATTGGAGGTAGGGAAAAATATTTCGGTGACAAACTGCTTATGATTTGGCAATAGAAGAGTCACTGACCTGTCCAGGAAGGTCTGTGTTGTGAATCGAAGGCAGCCATCACTCTGTCTACATCCGTAGTGGTCATCGTGTCCCCGGCGTTGCATAGGACAAGGATCTGGAAGGGGTTGGTGTAAATGGCGTTCGCTTCCGTCCTTTTCCGTAGTTCATGGACTAGATTCTCCCCGTAAAAGTCTCTGGGATCCATGCACGCAACCAACATGGCGTGTATGTAAAGGGCCAGTTCTTCGGAACTTAAATTCTTGTCCCTTGAAGAGACAGAGTAAGGATGTAATCATCATAACATCATGCAGGCGAAAAAAAGATGATCATAAAATACTAACTTTATATAGGCATTTAAAGGTAAAATAAAGCATTTTTCTTTTTCATTGATTGGTATCAAACCTATCATGTTTTTATTTAAGATATAGAATACATCACATATATATACATTGCAGAAAACATCGAACAAAATATATTTAACAAAGGAGATGTTGAAATGGGCTATCCTTTTCTGAATCAAAATTTAGAGAACTCTGTTTTATGGAACTTTATGAAACTCACTTTTCAAGCAATCGAATAGACTGAACGAGATTGCGAACACTTTTTATTTTATCATTTTACTCATTTCTCTGCTGTAATAAAAAAGAAATAAATGCTTTAACCAGCCGGTGATTTCTACAAATACATACATTGATAGGTACACAAAGTTACAATCTATAACCTCCACTCTCTAATACCGTAGATCAACACCTCTGATAACATATATAACCATTACAAGAGTATGTAAAAAAGTAACATATATCGTTACAAAAAAAAGTGTTCTTTTTTTAATATGATTTAGAACTGAAAATGTTTTGTTTATTTTTAACTAATTAAAAATGGACGGAGATTGGGTTCAATTCAACAGTTTTTGAAATGCATTCTAAATTGCAAATGTTGCTGTTCCCTTCCGAAAATTGAAAGATTCAACTATTTAAGAAGCTATTTTCTTTAATGCTAGGTTTAGAAATGAATGAATTCATTGATGACTCTCTGTGTCTGCGCACTATTAAACTTCTTAAAAGGGTTTCAGAAATAGAATGTTGATGACTAATAATGGCATTTGTCTCCTGTAAACAAATCTAATCACATCCAAAAGTTAAAAAGCTGCATTGTAAAATTGAAACAAATGTTGCTGAGTTTGTCAGCATTGGATTAAAAGTCAAATTATTACAACTCGTCGTTTCCGGCAATCATTTTGAAAATCATTCCAAGTGAATCGCCGGCGTTGTTGAGACGCTATTTTGAGTTTTGGCTCCTCTGAACTCCCGCTATGTAGAAAGTAATGCACTTTAAATCTGCTGAGGGGCTTGTTGAAAGCTCAAATGTCATCGTCGTCATTTGACTAATTAACAAATCACAAGAACCGTTGCCAACCGCCGTCTTGTTTCTTCTCAGAGTGTGACGTAAATTAAATCAAAGCAACCAATCACATCATCAGAAATTATATACCGATGCTCTATCGTTAGGTCTTTCAGGTTTTCTTCCATTCAGCCGAATCGGAACTTTTAGCTAGAAAATCGCTGCAATACGTCGTCACCGATCAACATATAAATAGTCAGAGAGAATAGAGAAGATCGTAGAAGATTGTGGACGATAATGCCACATTGATTCAGGTGAAAACCACATTCTTGAATTTTGTTGTGTTCGAGAATGCGGAAACTTTTGAATTGTGAAGGTTGAGGGGTTGCATCTCATTCAGATAAGTATTCTTTATCTTGTCTTGACTGCACATCATGTTGTCATTTTTAGTATTCGACTTAATAAAAGTAAATTATTACAATTTCTTGCTTTTAATCATTTCGAGTTCTATACAAAGGTTTCTCCATTCCCCCTCCCCCTCAATACTTCCTCAAGCAACATGAAGAGGAAGTACTGTAAAATATAACGTATTATTTTTTTTATTTGCAAAAAATTCCTAATATATTTCAAGTTCAATTAACAATTCGCCTAAAAAAGAGTCCACAAAAAAGAAAATCTCATCCACAATTATTTATTTTATTTCTAGCTGATTTAAACTTTGTGAGTTTATCATGATATTTCTATAAATGCCGACTGGGTGGCGTAGTTGGTTTGTCGCTGGCCTTCTGCACCTAAGGTCTCGGGTTCAACCTCGGCCTAAGTCAGTGTATTTTCATGATGCAGAAAATCGACAACGCCCATGTCGTATGATTATGTGGCATGTAAAAAATCCCTTGAAGTGCTTATTTGGTTTGGGTGCTCTGAGAAAAATTTTTCTAAGTACAATTTCGCATTTTCATAGCTCAGACACCTCTCTCTATGGAGGAAACAGGGCCTCAAAATTATTTGCGGCAATTGGTATCGCCTATAGGGTGTCGCACTAAAAAGTGATATCAGCTCCTGAGGTGGTACTGGGTCTGCAAAGGTAAAAATACCAATCCACAGCTCCATTAGAGAGAAAAAAATGTTTCTATAAATCATTAATAAGGAGTTTTGCAGCTGTCTAATATAAATCCTCCTCCAAATTTATTCAGTGTTTAGAAGCGCAGGTGATACGGTAAAGTATGAAGATACGGACATGTATGATGATATGGAAAAAACCCGAAACATTACGTTCAATAGGAATACAAATATATAACGATGTTTATTAATTTCATAAACGGTTGCATATACAGCAGTGTTTCTCAAACTGTGGGGCACGATCCCTAGGGGGGGGGCTGATAACTGTTGGAGAAGGCGTGAGTATATTGAAAAATCAAAAACAAAAAGATTATTTTAAAAAATTATTAATTTACTGAAAGTAAACAAACAAAATGTATTCTGTGATAATAAAACATTTGCACTGATATAATGCACTTATAAATGTTTCAGTACTGCACAATGTATTTTATAATTAATTTAACAATATTAAGTTAAGAACATGTTTAATAATTACCAATGATCCTATGGGCTTGTCACACACACACATATATAAAATTACATACAAAAATTAACACCTATCTTGGTAATTCGTACGGTTTATAATATCTGCTCCCCAATATCACCGTATTCCAAGTAGGCACGCGTATGTGATGTATGGGAGGGGGAAGAAAAGGAATAAATAAGCAAATCCTCTGAAATCCTTCTTAAACACCGTCAAGGTCCTTTTATTGTATTCCAAAGCCTTCGGAATAATTTTATGGACAGCAGTGCACAGAAAAGATGGTACTTCGGAAAGATGCATATAAACGTTCGGGGCAATTATCGCTTTTCCGGAACGAGACGTTTACATACGCCGGCGGTACTTAAGAATAAGTCGTATTGGAGTTTTAGAGTGTCAAAGTATAGTATTATTCAATTCAATACATTGTTATTTGTATGGAGGGGGGCGCGATAAAAATTGTGGTTGAACATTGGGTCGCAAATATTGAAAGTTTGAGAAGTGCTGATATACAGCAAAGGAGATTCTTACTTTGAGAGACGGTGCAACAGTTGAATGGTTAGTTCATAGCTTATTTCTTGGCCAATTGTATTTTCGGGGCTAAAGAGAGATTCGTTCGCCAGGTACAGGGCGACCGCCACCCTGTGCAGTTGAGAGCCCCATTTGTCAACGGTGGAACCCGACTTCCTCCTTTGTGTAAACCAGGAAATTAATCTTGTTTTGGCGGAGGCAATTCCCGGAATATTCAACACTTTATTCCCTGAAATGATAAGAACATAATTATTTAAGATAACATTTCATTTTTAACATGTTGTCTTCATGAACAATACACCTTGTATTGAATTATTATACGTGTGTCTAGGACTTTAAAATACAGCGTAAACTGTTTCTTTCATAAAACATCATCACATTTTGTTGCAACTTACTCTCTTCGAAATATTTCTTTTTTTTTCCCACTGGCACTAGAGACTTTTACTTTATCTAGTCTTAAGATACACTGCTGCCATCTTCTGCTTTTAAGATAACTTTTCTATAAAGAGCTCTTTATTTACAGAAACGTACTTAAACAATTATTTAGCCTCTTGTACGGATATCCCATAACTTAGAACAAAATTTTAAATCTATAGTATTTGTGAAAAATTTTGATTATTATTTTTAAAAATTACTGCTGTTTTTTCCTAAAAATTTACTTCTTTGTAAAGATTCAAATATGACGTTTTAAAAATTGTTAAATGAAGAGAGAGCGCTTAATACGGTGCTGTTATTGGGCATATGAGCCACTAGCGGCCCTCCATCCCATATTCGATATATAGATGTGGAGCGATTGTTTTCATTTTCATGCTTAAGAGATAGACGTTTCTGATTGGCTGGGCCAATCATACGGAAAAGTTCCGCCGGTCTTGGAGTTTTCAAGTACATGGGAGAGAGTTGAGTGGTCGCTCTCTGGTTGGTTCTTGGCGTCTGAGGAAATTGACTCTTATTGGCTGCTCCAAAATCTAGCAAAAGTAGTATAAGAAAATAAAAGAGGAGCTTGTCCAGTAATGAGAGATACAGATACAAAAAAATAAAAGTTTAAAATTTAGCAAATTAAATGTGCATCAAACAATATTGCACTGAAAGAATAAATATTAAGGTGGGTTATAAGAGTCGAGAAGTATTCTTAGTTGTAGAATTTGGATTATAGTTGTGAAAATTTAATATATTTGTGTTGTTAGTTAAGGGGAGAGAATTGAAGAAATTTCTGGAAAAATTTTGATTGTGAGATTTAAATCTATTAATTTTAATGGCATTCCGGATGTCGTGGCTTTTACGATCATCCAGATGGTAGAATTTTGGAGAGTATCTAAAATATTAATAGAGCGCTTAATAATTTGAAAAGTAAAATATAATATCTCTCTCTCTTTTTTCCTTTTTTAACAAAAAAAGCTGATATTGTGTAGTGTTTAAACTATTTTAGCATTTCATACAGTTTATTGGACATTTTATAATCAGGACCGAACAAGAAATATAGGCCAGTAAAAAGTTTTGACGGTTACTCTTTTTCAGAAATCTGATTTTCGTTTGGAAGTAGTCCATTCAATATTCTGAAAAATATCATTATCTCTTCTTACCTACGGTTAAATATTCACTTGCAAGTTTCGATTGTTGAATTCGTCCGGATACAGCAGTACCTAAAAAAAGAGGAAATCATTAAATTATAAGTTGCAACGTGAATGAGATGTTTTTCAAGGAAAACAATATACACTAAATTTACTAAAAATTAGATATTATTGAAGAATATACTGCAAAGAATTAGAAATAAAAATAAATTTATAAAATACAGCTGTTTGAATTTTTTTGTGCCTCTTTTTGTGCAAAACACCATGGTTCCAATTCATTGGCATTCGGTTTTGTCGTATTATCAGACACACGGCTTTGTTCAAAAACAATAAACTGCAATGAAAAAGTACTCTAAAAATCAAAAAGGATAGCAGAATTGTTACTAGTTTGTATCTTCGGTATTATTTTTAATGCTAGCTGAAATGCCCGTTGTTCGCACGGCTTAAGTTTTATTAGCACTTTTATAGCAATTATAGTATTTTTCAGGGAGGGTTAGATACAAGCAATACAAGACAAAATTAAAAATCTTTCTTTAAATGGTGTTCACATTACAAATAATTTTAAACGAACTGCAATTTGACCTAAAAGCAAAAATAATTTAACAAAAAAATATTTCAATGTAAGATAGAAAATTAGCATGCTAAAAAATAAATAGGAATGGACGAATGCAAATATAAATACAAATTAAAACAGAAAAGTGATATCAGTAGTAGGTTTCTGCTATGGGAACTATGGGTGGAATAACCTGAAAGAAAAAAAATTAATGATGATAAACTGATTCTCAAAATATTGTCATAAATTAGAAAGATTAGGAAGCCTTTCAACTGTAAAAAAAATTAAATTAGTACTGCATGAAAAACGGGTGTAATTCTATCAAACATCTCTGTAATACATCTAATATAGAGTATAAGATGTAAATCACTAACTAAAAAATTTAATTGGTATGAGCTAAAATCAAAAATCTATCTAAAACAGATAAAACAGTTCTCCGTTGAAGTAATCCAAAATCAAAAACGGTAATGAATGAAACAACTAACAAACCACGTTGCGCTAAAATTTAATTTTTGAAGAATACTTTTTTTGTGTGTAATATTTCTTTTAACATTTGCAATTCTATTACCAAGAGCTGACAAATGAGTACATACAATGATAAATAACTTAAGAGATAATTGAAATATGTATATATATCATATATGGACAGTATGATCTCATACAAAATATGTGTGTATATGATCTCTGAAAAACTACAAGAGGAACAGATTATCAGGTTCTTTCTATTATTCTTTTAGCAATATTTTTCTACAATGAAGAAGCATTGAATTTGCCGATGAAGGAAGAAAAGCATTAATCTATATTTTCAACGATAGGAAATATCATAGCACAATGTATTTATATTTAAAAAATATATACCATGTATATGTATATATGCAATGAGAAAAAAAACTACATGAAGAACAGATTGTCAGAAAAACAGTTAAACAATGATGTCATACAACATTTCATTATCACTGAATTTTAAAGTCAAAAGGAAAATTATTTTGATGTGCATTTAATCATATCCATAGTTTCAGTGTTTGTCTATTGTTTTTCTAGTAAATGTTTTTTTTTGTAAAGAGAGCAAATGAAAATGACATGAAAATAAAACTAAGCAAGAAGTGAAGTTGTAGTTTCATTGATTGTAAGAAAAAAAATTGATATATTTGTGTGATGATTTAAGATTCTGTTTACAAAGCCTCACAAATCATTGTTCGCCTGAAAAATTGACACTTGAGTTACAGTATCATATAGTTACTGTATACTACAATGATAAGCAAGAAAAGGATAGTTCAGAAAATACAAAAACATGAAACTGAGACGCTGAAGTAGGAATCATAATATTTATTTAAATTAGAAGGTTATCTAAAGCAGAAAAATTAAGCCTTAATTTTGATAAAATTGTCATAAACAGTTCTGAACAAACAAAACACAAAACATAAAATCTTAAATATTAAAAATTGAAAAAGAAATAGAACAATCAAATAAATATAAAGTAACGCTATATATAGTATAGAAATTATAATATTAACTCAATCCAAAAAGCTTCTTTAAATATATAAATTAAGGTCTGACTTAAATCACAATATTGGCAAAATCTGTTAGTGCCAATTAGTTTGAATTGAGTGTCCTTTTCTTTAGCTAAATTTTACTACTATTTTGCTACAAAGATGAAACATGAAATTTGTGGATAAAGGAAAAGCAATAACCTTTTTCTTCTTCAATGGAAGGAAATGTCATAGGAAGAGCTTTTTTGTCCAAATAATCATGCTTTGCAGTTGGAAGTAGGTAGGAAGTACCGCTGAAACGAACTGATGTTCAGACGATGACTTAGTTCTACGCTTTACTTATTATTGGGTCGGCAGCCCTCTGTGTCTGATATCAACATCAGATGGATTGTAGCCCAAGTATACAACCGTAGATTAATAATAAGACCAGCATTCAGGTTTGAAAGAACCGCAAACCCAAAGTCATTATAACTAATAAGTACAAATGATATTTACAAATTTTTTGCTCAATCGACTCTTTAACAATCAACATAAAGTCAATAACGAACATAGGGGAAGCAAAAAATTCAGATGCAGCTTGTTTACAGAGAGTGCCTACAGGCCTTCTTGATCCTCATAGTAAAGTTAAGGCGAATCAGCAATATCAAATGAGATAGAACATCGAATGGAATGAAAATATCTTTAAAAGACTCCAGTGCAGAAAAAACATTCGGTCATGTAAGAAGGGTAGTTGTTCAATTATGCAATCAACTTGCAGTATTACAAATCACAAAAATATATGTATGAAAGAATTATACAGAGAAATAAAACATATACATAAATTTAAAGAGCATTTAAATATAAAACTGCATTGCTGAAAAAAGATTTCATTATTATCTAAAATCATAGAGTTATTTTTAAACACATAATATATGCTGATTTATAATGAAACTATATCCTGAATAACTTTGAACTTGCAAAATTTTGAGCTAAGCTTTAGTTTTGCCCAACACGTTTGCGGGGATAAACCCAACCGGTCGTATACTGCGTCGTAGCCAGAACTTATAATGTTGGCATTAAGGAAAGTGAATTTGCATGAATGAATTAAACAAAGGATAAAATATGCTTTATTAAGAATAAATTAAAAATAAAAAAAAACTTTTTTAAGAACAAGCTTTTATTTAAACGCTTTAAAAAGATTAAAATAAACTTTTCCTTCAAAACTTATTTTGCTGTCAACTTATAACGTCATTATACAATTTTTATGATATAAAAGCTTGTCGCGAGATTTACCTGTGTAGATAAACAAGTAAAATAAATAACTTGACCTCAATGATTTTAATTTTTAAAAATTCAAACTAAGTAAATACGAGTACTTAAATCTCGCGACAAGCTTTTATATCATATAAATTGTATAATGACGTTATAAGTTGACAGTAAAATAAGTTTTGAAGGAAAAGTTTATTTTAATCTTTTTAAAGCGTTTAAATAAAAGCTTGTTCTTAAAAAGGTTTTTTTTTATTTTTAATTTATTTTTTACTTTTTAGTTATCGCTCTACAGGTTTCTCAGCCTGTTCAACTCATTCAACGCTGGTTCACCACCCCTGATTTAGCTGAATCAATTCTCGCAAAAAGGGTATTAGACGAAAAAAACACAATTTTTTTAAAATCCGTAATTTTGTCAATCTTCGTGCAGATCTTGGGATCTGCACACGAAAAAAAGGTTTCGTGAAATTATCTTAATAAATGACGAAGTTATTAAATGTTTAATTAAAATGTTGACTATTTTTTGAAAAATCTTAAAGAATATATTATTTATTTGAAATATTTCGAAGGTAAGGGATATATTTCTCTAACATATTAGAAGAAAAATCTAGTTAGTTATTAAAAAACTTCAAAAGGCATTTAAATATTTGTATTAATCAATAAAATGCTTAAAATTCAAAACGTATGTTGTAATCAAAAAGGAAAGTTTTCTCAACTAATGATAATATTTTGCTGGACATTGGATATCTTCTACGTAAGAATCTATTTTTTTAATTGCTCAGGTCATCTTTAGAAACTTGATTTTGAAAAAATAATTAACCATCGTATTATTTTTATACAGTCAAACCTCCATGTAACGAACCTCTATTTTGGGAATTTCTCTATTTTAAGAACTTTTTCCTGGACCCAAGCACATATTACTCTTTTCTTCGTAAAATAACTCCAAATAGCGAAGTGCATTTCCTATTTAACGAAATTTTTCTTCTCAGATTCGATTTTTTTTCTCTCCTTATTTTTAAAATCTCCTTATTTGCAAATTATTCTCTTTTGGCACATTTTATGGATATCGATAACCATGAGCTGGTTTTACAACGTACCCCTAACTCATCTAGAGAAACAAAATTGCCGTAATTTTTCAAACAAAAAAAACTCAAATAAATTTAACAGATACTATTTGTAATTAAATTTAAGGACACATGTCGTAGTGTGTGTTTAGATTACTGGTGATAAAATGAGGTATATTTAAATTACTTGTAGGCTTAAAATTAGAAAATTTCTTTAAAAAATTCATTTATTTTAAAATAAAATTATTAATTAATTGAAAATACATTGCATTTCTGGATAATATTTTTCTCTTATTGTTTTCCTAGCGGATTCCTTTTTGATGGGTAAGATATATATAAAAAAAATGATCCTTCCGATTCTGTAAATATTTTTTGTCTGAGTTTCATAGATTAAAGTTAGATAAATGTTTTTAAAGAATTTCTACAATACGCCATCTCAGTTTAACTTGGCAGCGTTGAGAAAGGTATACAATGTACCAATCTACTTGAAAAATAGCTCGACTTTTTTTGTTTTGAATTTAAATCCAAGAAAATAGATAGAAATTTGTAAAAAAATTGCATAAGTTGCAGAAATTAGATTATTTTTACGTTGTAGAAATGTAATTATTTTTTAGACAAAGTTAATAAATACAGTGAATAGAGCAACGTTATAAAATTTTAGTTTGGCTGAAAACCGATTTTCGACGCCAACTTTTGTCATTGTTGTAAAAATAACATTATTACAACAATGCAAATATATCAAAGTTGGCGCCCAAAACTAGTTAAATGTTTTTAATTAATTGCAATATCGAAATATAAATGGTCAAAACATGCATTGTCATTCAAACTAAACGTGTGTACAAAATTTCAGCTCAATAGGGTGAAGATATCAGCTTCAAAATTGAGTTGCAAGATTCCACCCGAACAAATTACATACATACATACATACATACATTGTAAGTTAAATAAAAGCTTGTAAAAACGATTCGATATAACAATACAACTGTGAATAAATCCGTGTTGCCAAACCAAAAAAGGAAATTTGAAAGAACACTTTTTACGATGATTTATTATAAAAACAAATGTAATTATGCCACAAACATTTTTTAAAAAACCGAATAAACAAAGCCATTAATAAATATATTTACAATGAAAAATGCAACTATCTTACTAAAAACTACTCCAAACATTAATTTTTGTAGAGTTAGGCGTGACGTGAATACGAGTTTGACGTTTTATCTCCAGTTAGCTGAAAAATCGCTTAAAAATTGAATTTTAAAAAATGCTGAAGGGAATTTCGAAAAAATCTCTTCGAGGCTAAAAGCATCAGTACCTATAGTTTCTACGTGCCAAGTTTCATACTTTTTTTGGGGTTGCTTTGGCCGAAGCAGCTGAAACACACAAACTCTTTCTTTTATTACCATAGATAAGAATACCTGTGGTGTTTCATTTCCCATTTAACATAACTTGAAATTTTAAATATTAAATTACAAGGGATAGTTATAATTATAATGAAAAAAATAAATGTTCAAGGTAAGGATATGAAAATGTAGATAAGAAAGCAACATATTTCGCATATGAGATTCTGTTTTTTATGACATACGTTTATTAAGTTAACTACACTAATTCTTACTCTTTCACATGACAAAAAGATCACAATATTTAAGATTCGCTCATGCAAAAAAAAAAAAATCAAAGAAATCTACGAATTTGTAAATGTTTTTAATATTTCAAATATCAGGCAAAAGACCTTGAAAGATGAAATCAAACTTGGAATCCTTTCAGCATTTGTAATATAGTGCCTAAATATTTATTTATATTTGTAAACAAGAGTTTCAATTTTTAATCGATTTAAAAAAATTAAAGCATAAATTAGAAATAACACTATTTGGCGTCTAAGTTATGTAACATTTCTGGGGTAAGACATGTGTTCAATTATTTCATTTGTTGGAAATAGAAACAACTCACCACAATTTCTTTCGTCTGAACCGTCTGAGCAATCCTTCTCCCCATTGCACACTCTGCTGAAAGGTATGCAGCGGTTTCTGTCAGCACACCGAAATTGGCCATACGAACATGGACCTTGAAGAAAAGTCGGAAACAGAAGTTTATAGAAATGAATGCGTGCAAAAACGATTGTTTGAAAATGATTTGGTATTATGGGTTTCGCCTTAACTCTATACATCTGCTCTTAATATAATTATTGTATCCGCTGGACTATTTCTTAAAACAGAAATGTAGTTGGGATGTTTTAGATATACGATTAGATGTACAGAGTTTTTTATTGCACTGCAAGTAAAAAAGAATTATAAATCAACCATTTGTGAGAAAATTCAACTATTGATAACTTTATGGTTGTAAGTGATAAAGATTTGAAGGAGCATTTAGAGCTCCTTCACATCTCCAATGTGAAAGAATGAAATCAATTTTCTTATATCTTATATTTGGGTTATGTTTGTTTATTGTGTGTGTGATTACACTAATGTTGTGATGGATCTATACGCGTCATTTTTCCATTAATCCTCTTGGGGAAGGCATTCACGTTAATTCACAGCCATCCCTCAAGAAGAATCCTGATATGGGAGATAAGTTTGACTATATAAAGTCAGGGTTTTGTAATTGTACTAGAAATGGAGCGGAGAAACTGTTGGGGTCTTACGAAGGTGAGATGTAAATTGATTTTCACAAATTGAGTTAAGAACGGAGCTGGTCCCTATACTAAATTAGTGGATTGGGAATTTATAGTCTAAGATAGATTAGGTTAAATTGTGGCGGATCTATACGCGTCTATGACTAACTCCTTGGGGACTTTTCTGGGGCAATATTTTTACCAACCAACTTTCACCGAAGGAAGAAAGCATGATTTTGCAAATTAAGTACATTATATAAATTCTGTATTCGTGGTTGACAACGTGTACCACAGCAAATAATGACCGATATATTCTGTTAACAGCTTGTCGAGTCAGAACAGCCAATGAGACGCAGATTCAAAGACAGTTTCCTTTGGCAACAGGACAAAGGGTATCAAGCCAAACAATCCGAAATGGGTTTCCTGCGGTAGGTCTTTTTTCACGTAAGCCAATAGTGTGTATTTCGTTGAAAACAAGACAGAGTGTGGCCCGAAGAAAGTGGGCTCCTGAGCAAGTATATTGGATGTAAAGTGATTGGAATCAAGTGTTGCTTACGGACGAGTCTCGTTTAGTTTTAGAGTGGGATGTCAGACGTGTTTTGATATTGTAAGAAATAATTCTGTATTCGTTCAGGAAAGATCACTTTACAGACGAGGTGGTATGATGGTATGGGCTGCAATCAGTATTGTTAGATGTACTGACCTGCATATCATTCGGAATGACAATTTTACAACTCAAAGGTATGCATACAAAATCCTGATACACTTTGTCGTACACGCTGCAGCTATTGGTGATTCCTCTCATTTAATGCAAGACATCATTAAACTATTATTGTGGAGAAATTTCTTGATGTTGAAACAATATAGCTTATGCAGTGGCCAGTGTGCTCTCCTGATTTTAATCAGATCAAGTATGTTTGGGACACATTTGAGCGACGCATTGCTGCAAGACCAAGACCTTCTGTTGCTGTCCAAAGCTTGGAGATATGACTTAATCAAGAGTGGAACTTTGTTCCCAAAGTCTCATCTATATCCTCAGCACATTCACGCAAAATAGTTACGCGGCAGTCTTAACAGCTCGGGGGATGATACTCCATATAAAACATATTATATCAATTCCAAACAGATTTTTCGCAATTATTACCACGCAACCAAATTGTTGCCCTGAAGCACCATTTTATATTCATTACATTATTAAAAATTTAATGTTTCCATACAATTTTTTGCCTCTTTTTTTCTGCATTGCGCAATGTTTTATCTTATTCTCTATTTTATGCCCATGCATAGTTGTCGCACTAATGGATTTCCCTTTTTTGCTTGCTTCCCTAATTTTTTGAGCCGTGTTCTTCACGAATATTCTCTGTTTTACACGACAAATAGTTCGCCATATTTTAGAAGTATAATAGGAAAAATATGAAAAAAACACTACGAATCTAGAGTTTTTAAAATATTTTTCAGGTTAGGCAAAAGCCCTTCAAAGAAGAAATAAAACTTGGGATCCTTTCAAAAATTTTAATTCAGAGATTAAATTAATCTTTACATATAAGAAAAAATCTTGATTCTTAATTAAATTTTGAAAAAATTAAAGCTTAAATTAAAAAAATAACTCAACTGAGCGTCTAAGTTAAGTAACATTTCTGGAGTAAAGCATTTTTTCAGGAATTTCATTTGCGAGAAATAAAAATAACTCACCGCAAAATCTTTCGTCCGAGCCGTCTGGGCAATCCTTCTCTCCGTTGCACACCCAACTGGAATCTATGCAGTATTTTCCGTCAATGCACCGAAACTGTTCATACGAACATGAACCTTGAATGAAAGTAGGAAACAGAGGTTTAGAAATAAATGACAAACCATTATAATTGTTTAATTAGACAAAAACCATTTTAAATGGTTTGAATGTTAGTTGGTATTACGGGTTTTGTCTTGACTCTATGCAACTGCTATTATTGTATCTAATTATTGTATCCTCTGCACTATTTCTGAAAAAAGAAATGTAGTTGTGTTACGTTAGGTGTATTATATTTTAATACTTTTTTTGTTTCCAATGGCGGATTACAAGTCAACTACAAAAAAAGGGGACAAATAACAAGAAACGAAAGAAACACAAGTCCACAGTATAGTCTATAAATCACATATTTTGTGTCTGGCCTCCCAATATCTGCTCCTAAATGACCCAGAGTTAAGTGCATGGCAGGGTGCCAAATGAATGGCTTCCATTTCTTCGTTGGAGTTTACAAAAAGGACTCTGGGCAATGCTTATAGAGCTTAAAGGCTTGGATAAGCAGTCGTAGCCAGTGGCCATTCAAAAATCGGCCACAGCTTTAACTCTCTGGCATTTTAAATTTACCGCTAAAAATTCAAAATGACTGAATTCGGTTTTCTATTGATTATTTGAAGACTCTTCAAAACAGATGAAATGTCAGTAAGAATGACATACACTGGTCTCCAACATTTTGGCTGTGGTAGCCTAGTGGTCAAGGCAATGGACTCGTCGTGTCATGAGTTCGAGCCTAGTGCCGCTGAAGACCCACCATGTAGGGAAGCGATGCACCGAAATATGTCCAGAGCTCAAATGTCCTCCCGTTGGTGTGGTGTGGTAGTTAGGAGAGGATTTGGCAGCTCAGGTGTCGTCCTCGTCACTTTACCATGGTTCAAAATTACGAAGTTCGTCACCAAAAGCCCTCATGTAGCTGAACAGCGCGATGTTAATATTCACTCCCTCACCCAACATTTAAGGTACAGCATGTTTTTCGAAGATCCCCATAAAAAAGGCAGTAACAATAAAATGTATGGTTTATATGAATGAAAGTGCGAACTTTAAAAAAAAAACTTATGCAAAAACGATAGCTACTATTTTTATTTTATAGAAAGGGGAACAGATATATATATCAGTGTGAGAAAAGTATTAAAAAACCAAACTTTTTTTAATTCGTGTGTGAGTTTTGTAGATTTTCAACTTTTTTGTTCAGTTTCGTTGACAATAGTCAGTATAGTTCAGCAATATCTAGGAGAAGTCGTTTGCCTTATTCGTTAAGGTGGCATGCTGTTGAATGGAGGGAAATGGAGTTGTCAAAGGCTGATGCTACTAAACGTCTCAATGTGCCTCGCAATGTTATCCAACGACTTTGGGATCAATATCAATTCGAATATTATTTGTCGAAAAGACATGTTCCGGGCAGACCACGAACTACAAGAACTGCAGAAGACCGTTTCTTCTCTCTTTCCTTTCGAAGGGGAAGAACTACTGTGTTTCACCTCCTTGCAAACCCCTACATAAGGAAAAAAGAATATCCACTATTACGGTGGGAAGACGCCTTCTTAATGTAGATCTCTATGCTCCATGCACTCCTCAACAAACGACAGGTTAGGGCTTGCTTATTGTGGGGAAGAGAACACGTATTCTGGACCAGATAGCAGTGGGATTCTATGCTCTTCACAGATGATTCCAGAATCACACTGAAAAGCAATTCAGGGCGCCTGCTGATATGGAGGAAACAGCGCACCAGACCAACACTTTTGAAAGACACAGTTATAGGAGGTGTTGGAATCATGGTTTGGGCATGAATCTCTCACGGCGATCTGTTCCATACCATTAACTTTTGCCTACGAAGCAGTTTTCTGACATATAAAACATTTTAAAGAGACATACGGTAAGCAAATGCAGGTTAATAATAAAAAAATTCTGTTTTAAATGCTATACAAATGTTATTTTTTTACAGAGCTCAGGGAAAGGTTTTCCACGAAACAAACTAGTCACTAAAGATCTATTTCTGTGACATTCTTGAATGTGTTTCTTTTTAAAAGCTACAGTATTAATTTGCGCTCTTATGTGTGTGTGGATTTTCTGTGTCTTTCGCTGTGTTCATAAGTGAAAATTATAAATATAATGTTACAAAAGAAATGCTCAAAAGAGGATATGAAAATGAAGGTATGAAAGTTACATAGTTCGAATGTCTTCTTGTGTTTTGTTTATTAAGTTTATATACTTCACGAGTTCTCTGTGATTTACCCGACAAATTGTTCACTATATATGAGATGCACTAATGAAAAAAGCAAGAAATAAAACATCGGTTATAGAGCTTTTTCAAACTATTTTTTTAAACAGGCAAAAGTTCTTGAAGGATGAAATCAATTTTTGAATTCTATCATCATTTTTAACGAAGAGATGTTAAATGTTTATTTTTAATTTGAAATATAGTCATAATTTTTTTAACTGAATGAAAATAATTAAAGCTTAAAAACTAAAAATAACACAATATTTCTTCTAAATAAAGTAATCCCTGCTTTATGACTTTTGGAGTAAAGCATTTGCTCATCTTTCATGACAGATGCACCTTCCTTTGTCTAATTTTGTACAACTCACCGCAACCTATTTCGTCCGATCCGTCTCCGCATTCCTTTCCGCCGTCGCACATCCAATGTGAATAAATGCAGTAACTTCTGTCAGCACACCATAATTGCCCAGCCTTACATGTTCCTTGTATGAGAATAGCTGAAAGATGGAAAGGGAAGATTAGAAATAATTACGGACGATTTTAAACTGTTTGAAAGTTTGTTGGTATAATGAGTTTGGCCTCAGAGTGTAACTGCTCCTAATATAATTACTGTGTCCCTTGTACTGTTTCTTAAAACGGAAATGCGGTTGTGTTATTTTAGGTTTAAGGCAGCGTTTCTCAAACTGTGGGACGCGCCCCTAAGGGAGATAATACTACGAGGGGGGGGGGCGCGAACATATTGAAAAGACAAAAACAAATGATTATTTAAAAATTATTAATTTACTGTAAATAAATTAACAAAATATTCTAAATAAAAGACGCATTTACACAGATATAATACACTTATAAATGTATCAGTCAGATCAATGTATTTTATAATTAATTTAACAACACTAAGTTAAGAACATGTGTGAGAATTACTAGTGACTTTACGGATTTGTGTTAACAACTATCTTGATATTTTGTACGGTTTATAATTAATCCCTCAACTGCCTAGTAAAAGTTACGCAATTCGCTCCTCACAATGCCATTGTTTCCCCACGTAGACGCGCGTTTGGGATGATTTTAGGGGGGAGGTGAAAAGTAATAAATAAGCAGATCCTCTGAAATAAGTAAATTCATTGCATTTCAAAGACTTCGAAATAATTTTATGGATAGCAGTGCACAGAAAAGATCGTACTTCGGAAAGACGTATATGTACTTCCAGACAGTTAACGCCTTAGCTGAGCGAGACGTACACATACGCCACTGGCATTTAAGAGGTTGAGTCGTATTGTAGCATTAGCGTTAAATTATAGAATTATTGAATTCCATGCCTTTTTGATGTATGGAGGGGCGATGAATATGATTGAATATTGGGTAGCGATTATTTAAAGTTTGAGAAGCACTGGTGTACGGTATTTTAATTAATTAAAGATACGGCTCACGTAAGGACACCTAAATATATGTAAAACCATGAGGATATTTAAGAACGGCCACGGAGTTTTATACACTCAAGAGCCGAAACATTATGACCACCCCTACATTTTACAATGAACTCGCCTGGATGACGTGGAAGGCACGTGATCAGGTGGAAGTGGTATTTAACTGCTGCTGGAGAGTCTGAAAAATCATTATTCCACTCATTTTTGTGTGTGATGGGAAAGATTGCGGATCTAAGTGACTTTGATAGAGGGCAGAATGTAATGTCTCGAAGACTCAGCACAAGTATTTCCAAAACTGCAAGACTCGTGGGTCCTTCGCGATCTACAAATGTTAGAACTTATGCAAAGTTAATGAATGACGGTGAAACCAGCAGTAGACGATACGGTGTTGGACATCCACACGCTATCAAAGAAAAAGGTCATCGGAGACTGTTTCGCATGGTGAAGCAAAACCGGAGACAGACCGTGGCTCAGCTGACAGCCCAATACAATGCAGGGCCATGTAGAATAGTATCGGATCACACTGTTCAGTGGACACCGTTGGATATGGGGCTACGCAGCAAACGTCCCACTCGTGTGCCTTTGCTGACCAAGCGTCATCACCAACTGCGCCTACGCTGAGCTCGGGAACATTGCGACTGGCCCATGGATCAGTGGGAGAGAGTTATCTGGTCAGATGAATCATGGTTTGTCATTCATCATGCCGATGGCCGTGTCAGGATACGCCATCTTCCAGGCGAACAGTTGCTCCCTCAATGTGCAGTAGGTCGTACACAGACTGGTGGTGGCGGTATTATGCTTTGGGGGACGTTCTCTTGGGCGTCTTTGGGACCCGTGTTTGTAGTAGAGCAGACCATGAATGCTACAGGGTATCTGAAGATCATTGCGGACCAGTTGCACCCTTACATGGCCTTTTTTCCAGCTGGAAATGGAATGTTCCAACAGGACAACACCCCGTGTCACAAGGCTAAAATTGTGTTGGAGTGGTCCCAGGAATATGATGCTGAATTCCAGTTAATGTTCTGGCCGCCTAACTCACCAGATCTCAATCCGATAGAACACATTTGGGATGTCAAGGGACGGTAGCTCAGAGTTCAAAGACCACCAATTCGCAATATCTCGGATTTGCGTGACCATTGCTTAAACATCTGGTACAATCTGTCTCCGGGCATTTACCAAGGACTTGTGGCATCCATGCCAAGGCGGGTTGAAGCTGTGTTTCACGCCAAAGGTGGGCCAACTCGTTATTGAAAGGTGGTCATAATGTTTTGGCTCTTGAGTGTATATACTTGCAGTGTCATAGAAGTTCATCACGTGTACTTCATGTCAATAAAATGGGGAAAAAATAAAGCTATATTTATCAAGTTATAAAGAAATTCATTTGTTCACAAATAATAAAGATTTCAAATGAGTCTTTGTAGCCTTAGGTATCTACATAGTGGAAAGAGATTAAATTTCAAGGTTTAAGGGTAACTTCTACGCGTATTTGTGGCCATGATAGCCTGGGGTTTATTCATAAACTCGTGGCCAGCGTGACACGGGTTTGAGTCCTGGTGCCACTGAAGACTCGCCGTGCAGAGAAGGCTGATACACATCAAATCTGTTATACTTAAATTTCTCCAGTCGGCGTGTTGTGGTATTTTGGATAGGGGGAACCAGCTCAGGTGCCATCATCGTCACTCGACCGAGGCTCAAAATGAAGAGATCCGTCTCCAGAAGCCCTCGTGTTGCTTTATACCGCTACACTAATGCAATTCACTCCACAGATATTAAACTTTTTCTGTTTACTATAGTTACACCAATGCCTAATGTGTGGTATCGAAGGCAGAGTGAAAATATATCCCTTTTTGAGAAAGGACGACCAATTAAAATGAAAAGAAACCAAATGATTAAATTGAAGGAACGTTTTATATTTTAAAATGGGGCACATATTATTCTTCTGCAATTTCGACAGGAATTAATGAACCAAGGACGAACCATTGGGATACAAAAAAACACATCTGATTGGATAATCCTTATGGGGCTTGATTCGTCCATAGCCAAGCCGTGACAAGTAAATTGGACGCAAGCGAACGAAAGACAGGAAATATTGTCAAGAGACAGTGACGGATGACACAAAAACGGAGAGATTTTTGTGTGTACCGATAATTCTTACCTTCGCATACCAAGAAGTATGTGAACGGTGACTCTTTTTGAATGCAGAAGAAATGATTTCGAGAATGAATTTTATATCGGGAAAAAAATTCGAAGACGTGTTTATAGATGTACAGGACAGTAGTGAGATACTTAATGGATTATGATCCCCCACACACAGTGGCGCACACAAGGGGGGTGTCCTAGGGGTCTGGATCCCCCCCCAAGCTCTTGAGTTTTTTTCGATTGATGATAATCCTATATATATAACGCAAAATTTAATTAGGTACTTGTAATTAACAATTTATTTTATTAAGTAATGCTAATTATTTATTCAATATTTTTTTTACTGTTTTTTGGTAACAAAATCAGAAGAATCAATTGGTGCTGTCTTGTGGTATAATACGAGTTGAGGGACTTTCGACCATGGACCCACCCCACTTGAAAAATTTGTGTATGCGCTACTGCCCATACATATAGACTATAAAAATTTATGGTTCGTTTTGATTGTTTATTTGGTAATCATGTCTTTCAGTCCCTCCAACGTGTCGATAGGGTTTTACATTCTTTTTTAGCCCTAATTATTAGTTATATCTAGGTTTATATGACAAAAAAAGAGGTTAAAAGACAAAAAAGTCATTTACACAGGGCATAGATACACAAACCAACATTAAATCGATATCTGGCTTTTTTTTAGTGGATTGAATATGAATTTGATAGCTTAAATTCAATTACGGCGTTGCTTTTGGTTATGGTGTTAGATTTACCGAAAATACCGTTTTAAATTATTTTTTTTATGTTATAAAAATATTATTTTAAGCAAAGTGTGGGAAAATTTATGGATGAAATAAATTATTTATTGAACACTTTGGAAGTTTTATTCCGCGACATTCTTGAATGTGTTATTAAGGACAGTTATTTTTTTAAAGCTCTAGTAATAATCTGCCCTGATTTTTATATCCTATCTTCCTTGGTAGCAGTTCTTCATGGTTTTTCTAAGGAAATATTCCATCATATCTCTGACTGGAGCATCCTAAATGTCATGCTACTTCCCAGAAATTTAAAACTTTAAAGCCTCTAATTTACAAGTCCAACAGAGTTTTTAGCTTTGGGCTTCGAGAATATTTTCCAATAAATGCAACAAATGAAGTCTAAGGTTTTAGCTTAGCTACGTTCATCGAATTGTCGATGGCAGGACCTATAATGATTCATCTTACGTATCGTCCACTATTCTTGCGTCTCTGGGACCCGTGGTTGTGGTACAGCAGATTATGAATGATACAGGGTATCTGAACATCGTTGCGGACCAGTTGCACCCTTACATGGCCTCTGTTTTCCCAGCTGGAAATGGAATGTTCCAACAGTACAACACCCCGTGTCACAAGGCTAAAATTGTGTTGGAGTGGTTCTAGGAACATGATGCGAAATTCCAGTTAATGTCCTGGCCACCTATCTCAATCCGATAGAACAAATTTGAGATGTCAAGGGACGGCAGTTCAGAGTTCAAAGACCACCAATTCGCAATATCTCGGATTTGCGTGACCGTCGCTTAAACATCTGGTACAATCTGTCCCGGCCATCTACCAAGGACTTGTGGCATCCATGCCAAGGAGTGTTAAGCTGTGTTGCGTGCCAAAGGTGGGCCAACTCGTTATTGACAGGTGGTCATAATATTTTGGCCCTTGAGTGTATACACATACAAAGCATTATCTGTTATTAATAAGATCCATTACAAGTTGCTTCCTAAGGCTTAGATTGACATCCAGCTGAAGAAAGACGACTTAATAAAGAGAAAAAAATATCGTTGAAGGGTTTTGGAAAGTTGAATGAAATAAGGTTTCAGTACTTATTTAAACACTGAAGTATGAGACGAAAAATCTTTCAACAAGTTCTAATCTTAAAATTCAGGAAAACAGTTCTTCAATCACTCCCATTATATCACTGATAAATTATATAGCCCATTTGCATTTGATTTCCATTATCTTTTTAAACTTTTTTAAGTCAGAGAACATTGTAAGCGAATTTGAAGTGTATACATACGATCTTAAATAGCCTAAATATAATAAAATACACGTGTTGTCACTGCAACTTCCAGTTTGTTTGATTCTCATAAAAATTCTAAAATTTTTCAATAACTTTTACATAGTTAATAATTTAACATTAAAGTGTAACCTTTATGCATTCCTATAAAAAGTTAATAAACTATAAAATATTTATTACTTCAATTTGTACATGAAAAACAATTAACTTTAATCTTATTTCCAACAATATTCGACAATAGCAATTCCGGAATGAATAACATTATCAATTATAATATTTCAGCTGTACTACTATACTGATAACGAAGAAAAATTCCGAAAATTTTTTAAAAAAATACTTTGCAAAGAAATATAAAATATTTTTAAAGTAAGAAACGAAGAAATTTCATAAAATAATCCCAAATGCACATATATTAAAAACTTAATTTCACATAAAATAATACAATGATTTTAATCCACGCATTAAATCTTTACATTAAATTCATAAAATATCCATTTTTTTTTTCGAAAAAATATACGTTTATTTCAACATAAGCGGTTTGCAAATATTTTCAACAAAATATACAAACAGTAATGTTAATGATTCTAAAATGATTTTCAGTAGACTAAATTATAGAATAATGTAACATTGATACCAAACGAATCAATCTAAAAAAATAGTTGCAAGAGCATTTTTTTTTTTTTTTTTTTTTAGCTTTCTGAAAAATTTTTGAATGAAATCTTTACACTCCTTAAACATGTATTGCTTATAGCAAAAAAGAAGGACTTCGTTTCTTATCCTTCTATCTAAATTAGTTCAGAAAAAAATTTTGAAAAATTCCTTTTCAATTATTAAAATTATTTAAAGTACGATTATGCAAACAATAAAAAATAAAGAACCAAATATAACTCTAATAGTTTTTTTATTATCCCAGGTATATTACATACGTATCAAATCAGCAGTATTTGGTATAAATATTAAGCGAAGCATCTGTTAGCATTTTTAAGCTGAATAATATTTGAAAACAAAGAAAACACTACGACATTTTAAGAAAACTTTAAAAAAAAATAAAGATTACTAATGCTTTAACCCATACTTTTATAAAATGCAGTAGATTTTGAAATATAACTATAATATCTCAAAATTTGTCAAAGGAAAATAACAATTACATTTGCCCTACATCTAAAACTATTTTCTTCGTTACGGATAAAAAGTCTTTTGTTTCTGGAAAAATCAAACAATGCGGTCAAAGCATCGTTTGTTCGAGTCCCGATTGTGAATGAAGTTTGTTACTCTTATGAAAGAAAGAAGGTTTCTATACAATTTTATTTAAAACATTTATGTTCAAAGTGTAGGTTTTAAATGCAATTTTAATCTTCTGGTTAGTCTACGACAATACAAAGCGGCTGCGGTAGCCAAGTGGTCTAGGCATCGGATCGTGGCTAGCGTGTCATGAGTTCGATCCCAGTACCACTGAAGACCCGCCGTGTAGGGGAGCAATGCAAACGTTAAATCTGTTGAGAACTCAAACGTCCTACCGTTGGTGTGGTGTGGTACTTAGGAGAAGGGGTGCCAGCTCAGGTATCGTCCGCATCACTTGACCATGGTTCAAAATTACGCGGACCGTCCCCAAAAACCCTCGTCTAGCTGAATAGTGGTACGTTAATATTCACTTACGGCACTACAAAATCCTCAAATAACACTATAAATCGTAAAAAGTGTTAATCAGGGTTTTTTCTGTTGAAACTTGATTTACCATTAATGAAAAAACTGCCTGTGTAACAAAGAAATGGAAACTGAATTTAAAATTACTATATTTTGTGTAAAATGAAAAATTAAAATATTTGAAATTGTATTAGTATGGCACAAAATGAGGGCAAAATGACATCAAATTTAAGAAAAATATTTTTGTTGGAGCAAATACTGCATTTCATTCGATTAAAAATAAAAATTGACATTCTCTGTTTTTATTCCAGAAATATTTTATACTCAAATATATAAAAAGTTAGAGTCAAACATTTAATTTCACTACAAGAGAGTGAAAAAAAAATGACATTATACATACGTTTTTTTTTTTTTTTTTACATCCATAAAAAAATAAGATGTTTTAAAAGTGAACAATATGTAATAAATACATATAACATCTGTTTGGCTCGATGCACAATATTTCAAAGAGATTGTAAAGTATTGGGGTTTTTTTTCAAGTTACGGACAATTTGAAATTTGAATAATATCCTTCCCATCAAGTTTTTTCCGAAAACTTAGTAGATTTCACAACATTGTCTAATACAATTTCTACTGTAAAATCAAGTCTTACCTCTAGCACTGTGAAAGGCAATCCAAAGAAGCAGAACACCCGCAATTTTTGCTCCACTCATGATTGCAGCATCGAATGTGAATGAATTCCTTCCTCATTTTATACTGAAGAGTCTAAAGTGGCGCTTACATTAGAGGATATTAAGGTCACGTGATGTTTAGGGTGCAAGTTACTGCAGCCTCTTCCTGCCTGTATAAACTGTGCAATAGTAGATTATTTTTTTATATTTAGCCGATAACGAGAGGAAACGAATGACTTGATGACAAAAAGATGTCACGAATGGTCAGAAAAAGCAAGTGGATACGTACCCATGGCGCAAAAAGTTTAGGGAGCCAAAAATTAGAGGGAGAAAAAAAGAGAAAAAAATATTATAAAATTACCGAAAAAGTACCACCACAACGAAGATAGTAAAGGGATAAGCGGGGGAAAAGATGATAATTAAGAATTTGAAAACAGTTCACACATAATGTACACTGTACAATGTAATTGCAAGCGATTTTCTTAATTTACTGTACTAATTTTCAAAAGGGTGGGTGGTCCGTGATGCAGTAAGGTAAGAAATTCACAAGAGTGGTCAAACCTTGCCACTGTCCTTTCTTTACGGCTGCCGATTGCCAGTTTGCAATACTGCGAGTCCATAAGGGGTGAATAATGGAAAAACTCTTCAATGGCAATAATATGCAGTGCCTAAGACACAGGGGAGGTAGAAAATAGCCCTGAGTGGCTTTCTCTAAACTTCGTTCATTTTGATATTAAAATGTGAATATTTTAACGGGATAGTATATATACTAGTAGATTAGCGATCGATACAGGAATATTGAAAACAAGAATATCTTTAAAAAAATGCGATAAATTAATCGCTTGGAAAGTCCAAAGCTTTGTTCTATAATGTGTTTGTAATTAAAATAATTCTTAAATGTTAAAAATTAAGCAAGTCAATTGATCCAACTGTTAAATACAAGTACTTTTGTCATGCAAGTTCAAAAAAGTATACTTTGTTGATAAATATACTTATGTGTTTGCAATGTGATTTCGTTACGATTTATTATTTTGTGATATAAATTTTGATTTATCTCGAAATATATCACGAGCTTTATATATTGCCAATTTTTTTATGTTTAAAAAACCTTTAATATTTTTTGAAGAAACTAATCACTGTAATACCTAAACAGGTTGAAAATTCATTTTATTTTGTAAGATCTCATATTATGCTCCCCCAAAAGCATAAATGAAAATCCTATAAGAAACAGTGCATAAGTTCGAGTTCTAAAACGACCATTCAAACTTCACAATTAATATTCTTCGTGTGTTTCAATAAATTGTACAAAAGTGTCCTTAAAATTCTTTGTTGTTATTATTATAAACTATGAGAGAATTGTATTTCCCAGTAGTTGAACGGTAGTATATCGGTTTAATCCTGGGGGGGGGGGGTTCAATGTTTAAACCCCGGGCTGGGCAAGGTCGACTCAAACTTTCATCGATTCAATGGGTCGGTAAAGGAGTACCAAGCTTGTTTGGGAACTAAAAAGGCACGCCAGACTGGCCGGAACAATTGCTATTGCACCTCAGCGCCAAATGTCACTAAAACTGAGATGGGTACAGTAAGCCTTGGCAATCATAGGCTGTTGAGTAACTGAATTTAGTTTATATAGTTTTTATGATTTGTATTTTTTACTGAAAATTCCTTAAGGGTGAGCTTCGAAAAGTGAGATTTTCGTGGTAGCCTAGTGGTCAAGGTAACGGACTCGTGGTTGGTGTGTCTTGAGCTCGAGCCTAGTGCTGCTGAAGCCACGCCGTGTAGGGAAACGATGCACGTTAAATCTGTCGAGAGCACAAACGTCCTCCCGTTGGTGTGATGTGTTAATAAGGAGAGGGGAATACAGCTCAGGTATTGTCCTCGTCTCTTGATTGTGGTTCAACATGACGAGGTCCATCGCCAAAAGCCCTCGTGGAGCTGAACAGTGTAACATTAATATTCCCCCACTCACTTGAAAAGTGAGTGAGTGAATGAATATTAACGCTGCACTATTCAGCTACACGAGATCTTTCAGAAACGGACCTCGTAGTTTTGAACCCTGGTCAAGTGACGAAAACGACACCTGGGATGACACCCCCACCCTTTCCTAACTTCCTCATCACACTGACGGGAGGGCATTTGAGCCTCGACGCATTCAACATGCATCGGTCTCCTCTACACGGAGGGTCTTAAGCTTTACTCGGCTATGACTCATGACACGCCAGCCCCGAGTCCGTTGCCTTGACCATCAGAATACCGCGGCCTGTGAGCTTTGGAAAAATTGCTATGATAAATAGGAGAAAAATACAATTCTTTTTTTTCAATGTCAGCAAAATTGTTACTGACTTCTAATTAAATGAATGATCAAAAGCTCATGGAACAAACACATTTCGCGAATTTTTGAAACATTCCTTAAACATTTTTAGTGCAAACTGGTAAATAACAAAGAAAAGTTATTCTTTATCAATGATTTCTTTGATCCAGAAAAGAATATCTTAATCATCCAATCAAATTTGATCTCTTTCTTCTCTCTATATATATTTGTATGTTTATATATATTGATGTGTGTATCTATTTAAAATATGTTTACAGATGAGGATGAACACAAAATTAAAAAACAATGCTCTGTAGCACTATAAATTCATAAATGTACCAACTGAAGAATAAAGAGAAAGGTAATTTCCCCAAAAGTGTGCACAGTGCAATTTCCTTTTCTGTATGGAGAATAACGTATTTAATGCGATATTACGCCGTTGTTTAACTCATATGCTAAGCGTTTTATAAGGATTGGACCAAATCAAAATAAAACCAAATGCAGTTTTTAAAAATTTAAACTGCATCCTGTTAGAAAATCTTCAAAGATCTGTACTGAGTCCTTTCCCTCCCATGCCACTTAAGAGGAATTTAAAATTACGCGGTCTGACGTCAGTAGCAATCGCGTTGCATTTGAGGGGGACTTTAACAAGCAATCAATGAAACCGAAGCATATATTAGGAAAAGGATGTGCCATCTGCGCATGTTTCTCCAGATCCGTGAAACATATCCGTTTTGTTCCAGTGGAGATTGTAAGAAGCAATATATGAAAAAAAAAATAATAAATATATTTTAAGAGCAAGAAATATATAAAAACATTTTCGCGCATCTCTTTTAGAAAATATGAAGAATTGAGATGTAAATTTCTTTAAAAAAGAAAATGAGTATCAACCAATAAGATCTTCGAGTGAAAGCATGACATTTTAGGAATATTTTTTAATTCTTTATAAAACAAGTAATATAAAAATTTTTGAACTAATAGTAGGAATTGAAAAAAGAGCATGATTTGTCTACATTGCTGTAACAATGGCTGAATGTTTGGCTGAAGAACTGGTTTTCGATGCCAAATTTTGTGATTGTTTTAACAGTTACATTAATACAACAATAGAAACGAATCTAAGTTGGCGTCGAAAACCGGTAATTAACGAATTAATATTGGAAAAACTGTATTAACATCGAGTGTCATCCACTACAAGTTCTAAAAAATGTATTTGAACTTGATTGGATGAATATAGAGTATTTTACTAATGATTGAAAATTTGAACAACATACATATATAATATATATATATATATATATATATATATATATATATATATACAGGGAGCTAATAGTAGGAATTGAATAAGAGTTATTTTTGTAATGTCCCAGAGAGTTTCAAACAATTCATTTTAAAGTCAACACGTAGAATCAACAAGAAGAAAATATTCAAAGCGGAGATAATGGTCTAATCTCACTACGATATATACATGTGCAAATCCATCATGTTCCAAATTTGAGGACATTTTAACTATATATATATACATGTACACGCTAGAAAATATACATTATGACATATGTAACATAACAGTTACATATGTCAATAGTTATTTTTTACAACAAAAAATTTAAAAAAACTCTTTAAAATATAAAACTTAAAAATGATGCTTTAACTTTTAAATGAATCCAAGTATTCAAAAGGCAAAACTTTGACTTCACCCTTTTGCAAAGGTATTCCTCTAAATTACACATTATCTTTCTTCTAAGGCATTTAGAAATACAACTCTTAATGTCACTTTGGAATTGTAACACTTAAGTTTCTACCTTCTATAATTCAGAATTATTACTTCTACTTTACATTACACGCAGAAAATCGACAGCGGCCATGTCGTATGATTATACGGTATGTAAAAGATCTCTAGAGTGTCTGTTTGGCTTGGACTCTCTCGGCAAAATTAAATCCTAGCACAGGTTTGCATTGTCAGAGCTCGGGTGCCTCAATCTGTGGAGGAAAGTGGGCGTCAAAATTACCTGCGGCGATTGGTATCCGCCTTTATGTCACCGTTCTAAAGAGTGACACCAGCTCTTGGGGATGTACTGGGTCTGCAAAGGTAAAATACTAATCCGCAGCTCCATTGGATAAAAAAAAACTTTACATTACACTACGTAAATACAAAATAATAAAAATGAGAACATTTTTTTTATCGATTCTTAGTAATTCATTTAAATATACATATAAACACAGCATAAAAATAGCGAACTACAATCTTTGAAACTCCCCCACACACAGATTCGATAACCTTTTGCCTATAAAAAAGATTATAAATCAATAACTGTGTACAAGGTAAGACTAAGGATAAATCTATAAAAAATATTTTAAAAAATTAAAAGAATTTTTTGTATTTGCTCACTGAAAAACTATAGTTCCCATCGGTTTTGTTGAAACTATCTAGACCTCTAGGACTGGAGCCTAAGCACAAGTCTTGGGTTAATATATAATATTTCGAGTTAAAAACTGCTAAAGTGTAGGAATTGCTAAAACTCTAAACAGCTATGCAAGCAATAAAATTTTACGAATTTGGAAAATATTAGAGTTTTATTTCGCTATAATTAATTGGAGCCATTATTTCATCTTGGCACCCCAACTCTCAGTACTTCCACACCGCACCAACGTGAGGACTTGAAGCTTTGACAGAATTAAGGCAATATGGTACCATCTTCCCAATTTTTTTTATTTTTAATATTTGATATTTGGTTTTAATTGTATTTCATAAAGGTTAGTATTTAATAATAATTCCATACAAAAAAATTTTTTGTTGCAAAATGTTTGTAAAATTTATCTTATTTTTAGCTTTTATTTAAATCCCTAAGGCTTTTTTAAATATGTCTCTTTTCTTTCAAAAAAATTTTTCCAAGTACTTTATAATATACTACATAAAATTGCGCATGGTTTCTTTTCTGCTGCTGCTCTTTAATTTTTTATTTCCATGCACAGTTTTACAAAACATACATTTCAGAAAATGTATAAAAAATTTCAAACCCATACTTCAATTATCAAAAAAGCCTTAGGGATTTGAATAACAGGATATGTACAAAAACTCAACATGGAGAAAAATGAGTTTGAAGTTTTCATTCCATGAATAGCATGATATAATATTCATGGAATAGTCCGAAACGTTTATGAAATGTTAATTAGTTTATTTAAAACTACTTACCATAAACAATTGCACAAATGTAGAACAATTAAACAGTATACTGCCATAATGAATATATAGAAAAAAACGAATGAAAGATCAATATTTCATAAAACTTCATCTTAATTATTATAAAAATAAATAAATACACACACTTCAGAGCTAATTCCATGCTCAGAGCTAATGCACAACATGTACAAAAAATGTTTATGCCTTTATCTTTTATTTCCATGATTTTAAAAGCCTTCGCATGTTAAATTTTGTATACGAATAAAAGCAAAATCAAATAACAATTTATAGATAAAATACATCAAAATCTAAGAACTGTATATGTGCATTTGTTTAAATAAATACCTTAAAATATTTTAATAATAAAAGTGTTGAATCTCGCACACATGGGATATATATATATATATATCACCAAAAACAAATATATAAAAATGGGAGAGTTTTTCTATTCTTGCGAATTAGATTTTTAATTATCTGAGTTATCAAAATGAGATTTAATATTTGTGCTTTGGGAGAATCCGTTTTGAAGTTTTAATTTCATTCATAATAATATCATAAAAAGCACGCACACTTTTTAAATCTTGACCAAATTCATTTGATCTTCCCAGTAAATAATTCACAAACTAGAATTTTTGCATGAATTGCACAATTCTTTCTTAAAATTTAAAATAATTTATTACTGCATGTATAATGTCAATCTCATTTATGCGCATTAGAAAAATAATTAATTCATTTTTTATCAGGCTCTTTTCTAGCAGAAAATCTGAAATGTAGGAGTGGTAGTTGCTGTTTAGCATCAAACATTGCTCCATTACTTAATAAAAAATGCAGGTAAAGCTTTGAAATTTTGCAGGCATATTTATAAAGATTCGGGGTATCAAATAAGCCAATAAAAAAATTTTCGACAGTTTAATGATTTTTAGGGTACCATATCGCCTTAATGCGCATACTTCCCTCTACATGGCAAGCAACGCTGGTTAAACTGTTACTGAACTTGATCCCTCAACTTCTTAGTCCAGTAACCTGTAGGAATTTGTGACGTTCTTGCTCAGAACTGAAAGAGGTATGTTAAAATGTCTTCAAATTTGGAACATGATGGATTTGCACTTGTATCTATTGTGGTGAGATTAGACGTAAGAGTTGATATCCTTATTACTTTAAAACTAAAAGTTTGCAAGTCTGTGATACTTCACAAAAATGATTCATATTCTGTAAAGAATAAATTTCAAGTTTTACCTCGAATCTCTTACTGAATGCATTTTTTTATCTAATCTTTTTTTTAAAATATACATCTCAATTGCTCATATTTTCGTAGATGGATGTGTGAATAAAATCTTGATATCTTTTGATTTTTTAAGATATATCTTTTCTTTTTTTCATGTTACTTCTTACAATATCCTCTGGAACAAAACGGATATATTTCACGGACCTAGAGAAACATCCACAGGTGGGATATATTTTACTAATTTATGCTTAGTTTTCATTGATTGCTTATTAAAATCTCCCTCTAAGGCAGCGCTACGACTATTGTCGACAAACCTCGTCATTTTGAATCCCTGTTTTAAGTGGCATGGACGGTAACAGAGCCGGCATACACTGCACTTTTCTAGTAGGCTGGCATTTCAAATTTTAGAGATTGCATTTCATTTTATTTTGATTTGTTCAAATCTTTTTAAACGCTTTGCATATTATTTAACAATTGCGTAATACGGTAGTAAATTATTTCAGTCGCAAAAATGAAATCTGTGATAAAAAGTTTCAGTACGCACTTTTCTTGAGGATTATAGTTCCTTCCGTACTTTAATTGGTACGTCTGTGAATTTATGGTTCTACAAGAACATTGTTATTTACTTTTGTGTACGTCATCATAAGTAAGCATATTTTAACTAAAGATACACACATCAATATATATATATATATATTTAAATATATATATATATATATATATATACACGTTTAAGGAACATTTCAACGTTTACATTTAGAATGCGTTTAAGGAACATTTGAAAAATCCGCTGAATGTGTTTGTTCCATGAACTTTTGTTTACTACTTCAATAGTAAGTCAGCGAACTCTTTTACTAACATTGAAGTAAAAATGTGCAATATTTTTACTTCAACTATTAGTTGCATTCCAATTTATGTGTGTGATCTTTTTTCGAAGCTTACCCTTAAGGAATGGCATAAAAACTTCAATTGATAATTTATATTAATAAAAAGAAAGGACCTTTTTTAAATTTCAGTACAATTTATTGAATCATATGAAGAAAATTAATTGTGAAATTTGTACATTCGTTGTGAAAATCGGGCTTGTGCACGGTTGACTCATTCTGAAGACGCTTCTGGTCGGATTTTCTTTTCTGTTTTTGAGGAAGTTTAATGAAAGAACTTAAAAAATGAAGTTAATTTCCAATCCTTTTAGACATTAGATAGATTTTTATCTTCAACTAGTTATTAAACGTTATTTTTTATTCAAAAAATTTACATTCTATATGGCTCATGATAAATTTTGAGATAAATCAAAATTTATATCATAAACATTAACAAAATCGCATTGAGAACATAATAATCTATTCAAGTACAAAGTGTACTTCTTCAAAACTGCATTAAATATATGATCATTTACATATTTATCATTCAGGTCGTTAAATTTTAAAGCTGAAACAATATTTTATTTGCAAATACATTATACAACACGAAGCACTGTACTTTCGAAACGCTGAATTTTTTTTCCACAGATATTCTTTCTTTCACTATTCCAGAACAAATCGCTTATCAACAGATAGATTTATTTTGTGTGCATTCATATATCAAAATATATACATTTTAATTTGAAAATAAACGCAGGGTTTAGTGATAGCCACTGGGTTTATCTGATCGTTCCTCACATCTTTTTGCTGTCGTCATCAACTCGTTCAGTTTCGTTTCGTTATCGGCAAGAAGCCACAAAGCATCTTCTGTATGTTTATACATACAGAAAGTTGCTTCTCTTACTCGTAGCTTAAACATCACGTGACTATAATCTCATCTAAGATAAACACTACTTTAGATTCTGGTAGGAAATATCAGAAAGAAATTCATTCTCAGTTGGTGCTACAATCATGAGCGTGGCAAAAATTGCGGGAGTTCTGCTTTTTGGGAATGCTTTTCATGGCGATAGAGGTAAGACTCGATTTTACAGTAAAAAATATCTTTAAAACCTCTGGGAAAACCCCTAATTCTTTTCGTTAACATTTCACATGAAGGAAATTATCCAAATTTCAAATTCTTCGTAAAACACGATCCCAAATCTTAACAACCAGTAAAATTGTGCACCGAACCTAACAAATTTTATACGTGTATATTATTTATTGTTCTCTTAAAATATCTTAGTCAATTAATGGATGTAAAAAATAAGCACTTACTATCTATAATGTTGCTTTCTTTTTCCTGCCTCAAAGCGAATTTTAACGTTTGATATGAAATTTAAATGTTTGTGTAAATAAAGTTTCTGCAATAAGAGCGAAGAATACAAACTTTTGTTTTTAATCAAATGAAATGTAGTATCAAATAAATAATAAATTAATAAATATTTTCCTTAAATTTTATGTCATTTTCCCTTGTTTTGTGTCATACTAATATAATTTCAAATATTTTCATTTTTCATTTTGCACAAAATATATTAATTTTAAATTCAGGTTCCATTTACTTAAAACACAGGCAATTTTTCTCCTTGGGGGTAAATCAAGTTTCAACAGAAAAATTCCTGATTAACACATTTTACGATTTATACTGTTATTTGAGGATTTTGTAGAGTCGTTGATTAACCAGAAGATTAAAATTGCATTGAGGAGTTCGACCCTATATACAATATTTGAAATCCATTTCAAATAATTGTATAGAAGCCTTCTTTCTTTCATAAGAGTAAAAAGTTTCATGCACTATCGGAACTCGAACAAATGGTGCTTTGACCTTAATGATTGATTTTTCCAGAAATAGAAGAGTTCTTACCTGTAATGAAGAACGTAATTTTAAAACTACGAAAAATTTAAATGTTATTTTTCCTTGACTAACATTCAAATATTTTAGTTATATTTCAAACCTACTGCGTTTTATAAAAATATAGGTTAAAGTTTTTAGTAATCTTTATTTTTTTAAATTTTTCTTTATAACGAAGTAGTGTTTGCTTTGTTTTTACAAGCTTTTATTTAACTTACAATGTATGTATGTATGTATGAAATTTGTTCAGGTGGAATCTTGCAACTCAATTTTGAAGCTGATATCTTCACCCTATTGAGCTGAAATTTTGTACACACGTTTAGTTTGGATGACAATGCATGTTTTGACCATTTATATTTCGATATTGCAACTAATTAAAAAGATATTAATTAAAAACATTTAACTAAGTTTGGGCGCCAACTTTGATATATTTGGATTGTTGTAATAATGTTATTTTTACAACAATGACAAAAGTTGGTGTCGAAAATCGGTTTTCAGCCAAACTAAAATTTCATAACGTTGCTCTATTCACTGTATTTATTAACTTTGTCTAAAAAATAATTACATTTCTACAACGTAAAAATAATCTAATTTCTGCAACTTATGCAATTTTTTTACAAATTTCTATCTATTTTCTTGGATTTAAATTCAAAACAAAAAAAGTCGAGCTATTTTTCAAGTAGATTGGTACATTGTATACCTTTCTCAACGCTGCCAAGTTAAACTGAGATGGCGTATTGTAGAAATTCTTTAAAAACATTTATCTAACTTTAATCTATGAAACTCAGACAAAAAATAATTACAGAATCGGAAGGATCATTTTTTTTTTATATATATCTTACCCATCAAAAAGGAATCCGCTAGGAAAACAATAAGAGAAAAATATTATCCAGAAATGCAATGTATTTTCAATTAATTAATAATTTTATTTTAAAATAAATGAATTTTTTAAAGAAATTTTCTAATTTTAAGCCTACAAGTAATTTAAATATACCTCATTTTATCACCAGTAATCTAAACACACACTACGACATGTGTCCTTAAATTTAATTACAAATAGTATCTGTTACATTTATTTGAGTTTTTTTGTTTGAAAAATTACGGCAATTTTGTTTCTCTAGATGAGTTAGGGGTACGTTGTAAAACCAGCTCATGGTTATTGATATCCATAAAATGTGCCAAAAGAGAATAATTTGCAAATAAGGAGATTTTAAAAATAAGGAGAGAAAAAAAATCGAATCTGAGAAGAAAAATTTCGTTAAATAGGAAATGCACTTCGCTATTTGGAGTTATTTTACGAAGAAAAGAGTAATATGTGCTTGGGTCCAGGAAAAAGTTCTTAAAATAGAGAAATTCCCAAAATAGAGGTTCGTTACATGGAGGTTTGACTGTATAAAAATAATACGATGGTTAATTATTTTTTCAAAATCAAGTTTCTAAAGATGACCTGAGCAATTAAAAAAATAGATTCTTACGTAGAAGATATCCAATGTCCAGCAAAATATTATCATTAGTTGAGAAAACTTTCCTTTTTGATTACAACATACGTTTTGAATTTTAAGCATTTTATTGATTAATACAAATATTTAAATGCCTTTTGAAGTTTTTTAATAACTAACTAGATTTTTCTTCTAATATGTTAGAGAAATATATCCCTTACCTTCGAAATATTTCAAATAAATAATATATTCTTTAAGATTTTTCAAAAAATAGTCAACATTTTTATTAAACATTTAATAACTTCGTCATTTATTAAGATAATTTCACGAAACCTTTTTTTCGTGTGTAGGTCCCAAGATCTGCACAAAGATTGACAAAATTACGGATTTTAAAAAAATTGTGTTTTTTTCGTCTAATACCCTTTTTGCGAGAATTGATTCAGCTAAATCAGGGATGGTGAACCAGCGTTGAATGAGTTGAACAGGCTGAGAAACCTGTAGAGCAATAACTAAAAAGTAAAAAATAAATTAAAAATAAAAAAAAAACTTTTTTAAGAACAAGCTTTTATTTAAACGCTCTAAAAAGAATAAAATAAACTTTTCCTTCAAAACTTATTTTACTGTCAACTTATAACGTCATTATACAATTTATATGATATAAAAGCTTGTCGCGAGATTTAAGTACTCGTATTTACTTAGTTTGAATTTTTAAAAATTAAAATCATTGAGGTCAAGTTATTTATTTTACTTGTTTATCTACACAGGTAAATCTCGCGACAAGCTTTTATATCATATAAATTGTATAATGACGTTATAAGTTGACAGTAAAATAAGTTTTGAAGGAAAAGTTTATTTTATTCTTTTTAGAGCGTTTAAATTAAAGCTTGTTCTTAAAAAAGTTTTTTTTTATTTTTAATTTATTCAATTATTATTCAGCTTAAAAACGCTAATAGATGTTTCATAAATATTTATACCGCTTATTTGATACGTATGTAATATACTTGTGATATTTGTAAAATTATTTTAAGAGTCATATTTTTTGGTTATTTCTTTTTTTATTTAGTTTGCATAATAATACTTTACATTATTAAAATGAGCAAAAAGAAATTTTTCAAAGAAAAAATTGTTTTCCATTTAATTTAGATGAAAGAATAAGAAACAAAGTCTTTTTTGTTGTTGTTGCTAAAAGCAATATATATGTATATGGAGTGTAAAAATTTCTTGATAGAGAATTTTTCAAAAAGTTAAAAAAAAACTAAGCTCGTGCAATTATTTCTTTAGACTGATCCATTTGAAATAAATATTACATTACTCTATAATTAAGCTTACTGAAAATATTTCAGATAAACTCAGGATAAAATTATTTAATTTAATGTAAATTTAGATGCTAATATTTGAAATCGCTTACGTTAAAACGTTGTTTTTTTTTTAATTTTTTAATTTTTTGAAACTTTTTGAAATAATTTTTTGAAAAAATGTCTTTTTATGAATATAATGTGAATATTGTGTGAGTTAGAATTACTGTATTATTTTTATTTCAAATTTAAATGTATGTACGATTGAAATTATTTTGAAAAAACTTTTTGAACTTCATTTCTTACTTTAGAATAAATATTTTACCTTTTCTTGCTGAATATTTTTTAAATATTTCAAAACTTTTTTTCATTTTCAGTACAGTAGTATAGCTGAAATACTGTAATTTATAACGTAATTTACTTCAATTTTATTATTATTAAATATTATTGATGAAATAAAACTTTGTTCATTTTCAGTACAGTAATATAGCTGAAATGCTATAATTTATAATGTAATTTACTTCAGTTTTATTATCATTAAATATTAATGATGAAATAAAACTTTTTTCATTTTCAGTCCAGTATAGCTGAAATACTATAATTTATAATGCAATTTACTTAAATTTTATTGTTATTAAATATGTTGGAAGGTTAAAAAATTAATTACTTTTTGACTTCCTTACTGTAAAGACACACAAACAGAGAAAGGCCACAAATATGTTATAGTTTATTAATTAAAATTTTTAAACGCAGAATGAAAATTACACTTTAATATTGAATTATTCATTATGTGAAAATTATTGAAAAATTTCCAAATTTTTAAAAGAATATAAAAGTTTTAAAGAGAGATAACACATGTATTTTGTTACATTTAGGCTGATTTCTTACGTGAATATATTTAAAAATCACGCTTATAATCTATTCTCATAAGAAACCATGGTTCTCTAAAAAATTAAATGGTACAGATGGTTATCAAAATAATGGAAGCATTTAAGATATTATTTTCGACCTTTATTTACTTACTAAAACCTTTATTCGTATATTGTAGGACGCATTGGCATGTAATACCGCATGTAATTGCCTAGGAATTGATTCATACATGTTCTGAAATGTGTTTAGAGGGATATTGCACCTTTCTTTATGGAGATATAGTGAATGTGTTCTGGGAGAGATGCCGATATATAGGATATGGATTACGTATTAAACGCTCTAAAGTATACCATAACAGTTCAGTTATATTGTCAAAAACTGATACGCGCGCGCGCTCTGAGTGGCCGAACGGTTAGAGCACTGCTCTACCATGCAAGTGGCTCGGGTTCGAGCCTCCCAGGTATTTGTTTGTTAAATTTAATCATGACTTTCGTTATTTATTATTATGGACATTTGCAAATTATGTAAATTGAATTTATTTTGATCTTTCCCCTGGTGGTTATTCTAGAACTCTCCACCAGGTTTATAAAAGTACTGCAGCTGGATAGGTCTTCAGTTGTGGTGCTGCCCGTGTAAAACACTACGACAAAATAAATCGTGTATTGGATAACATCGCCTTATTCCTTCTACGTGACAATATTAAAGGTCAATTGACTGTGCGGGCTAAGGTAGATACTTAACTTCTTCCTTGTGCTTATCAAACCATGATGGGACAAGTACCGCAGCATGGATAGGTGCATTATCATCCTGGAAAATTCCATGTCCTGCTGGAAACAAAGTTTGCATCACAGGATGGAACGGGTTAGCTAAAATTTTTCCATACCTAAAATTTTTCCTCAGTGTTCATTCCTTTCAGAGTTACGATTGGTCCGGCAGAAAAACACGATACAACTGTCAATATCGGGGCAGATCTTCGTCCCTCCTTGACAGTTGGAGGAAGACAATTACGATCAAACGCTTCCGCCCATGTCATCTAAAAGTGCACCCGTCCTATTGTTGCGAAGAGCGTGAAAGACGATATATTTGTCTGACCATATTGCTTTCTTCCACTTGTCAATACATCAGATTTTGTCAGACAACGTTTGGCAATGACATCTGTGGCAATTTGCTTGGGAATAGCTTCTCCGTGGTAAATTTTGTGTTTATGAAGTTGTGTTATAACTGCAATCATTGCCACCGAAGAAATCCAGGTGTTTATTGAGCTCTGTGGTCACTCTTGCTTCAGTTGTTCTTTTTTTTTTAAAAACATTACATTCCACTTCAATACCCATCGCTCTCTTTCGATGAGCTTCTCTTTCAGTCCACTCTTTTGCTTTGCTTATCTTGTCTTGCCACGCAGTGTTTATGCTGTCAGGGCTTTAGACACCGTACCTCAAACACCTAAAATTTGGTATGTTACAATTACACTTGCTCCAGATAGATGGGGTTCTACAGTTTGATTTCTTTAAAAATATGAGAGGTTCGATATTTTATGCTTTTGAAAAAAATCCCATACTATCAGAATATATAGATAATATATTTTGAGTCCTTGTTTGACAACTGAACATTCACACACACACACAGAACCATGTGTCAAGTTGAAAGTCACAAATTATACCTCTGATTTTGTGATATGAAGTTTAGCCTGCAGGGATAAGGTTCGCATTAAAATTTTAACTTATTCCACTATATTGCAAGAATACTTATACTTTACGTTTATTTCTTATTTAAACAAATTGTTAAAGATGCATAATATATTGTTAAATTGGTCGGGGTTCAAGGATTTTATGCAAATCAGTCACAAAAAGCAAGACATTTCTGCCAGAGCGATGGAAATCTATTGTCGAAAACAATCTTTGGAATACAACAGCTATATCCGCAGAATAAATCTCAGAACGCTTTCACACCTTTTACAGCACACAACTACCAGTGTCTCAAATACAAATATTTTCAAGGATTTTTCGCAAGCACTCGCTTGTCCTATTCAACAACCGAAGTAATAACTAATTGCTGGTCGACTCTTCACGGTCAAATCAATACCAAGTAATCACTAGTAAAATAATACAAAGTTTCGTCAAGGGACTCCCTATTCATAGTCTGCAAGGATTTTTCTTGAAAAATCTGCTTACGTCATAAATTACGTTATTAGTATATTTCTCCTGTATTTTCTAGAAGAATCCATATGTACGGCAACTCGCCAAAAATGGTCGCCAACATGGTCACAAAAACTTTTGCCAAAAATGATGTAAACTTAGTGCTTTCGCCAAGTTTCCATTGAGAGAGAGAGAGAGAGAGAGAGAGAGAATCGCCATTATAATTTAAGGAACGGCGTTGTTTGCAAATATTACAATTTTAACAAAATAAATAAAACTGATTGTAATAATAACGTATTATACATCCAAATATAAATTATTTACACTATTTTCTACATTCATTACACAAAAGTCGTAACACTATGTACAATTTTAATTTTTCATTTATGTTGAAAGAATAGTTATATTTTATGTTGCTTATTTTTATGTTTATAAGTATCTTTAAATGATGAATATTAAATGTTTAATAAAATTCTAAATCTGTATTTTTGACCTCTATTCTCTAACTCTGGATGCATTGCTGGGGGATTCGAATTGTTTCAAATATTTCCTACTGTTTGCAATTATGTTGGTAGATTGGTTTGGCACACCACAGCTGTAAGGTTCCCCCCCCCCCCATGATCAAGACGATTATTCTCACTGCAAGCAGACTCACTTGTTTGTTTTAATGTAATATTCATAAAACTGCAGGCAAAAAATCTCATATGCTTGAAAGGCCTCAATCTAGCAATTCTGCAAAGACTAACGTTAAACAACTTTTTTTTCAAAACCGAGGGTTAATATTGTAGTACCCATTCTTCAATGTATATAAAATAATAATTGTATCAGTTTTACTGGAGGAAATTTAGAGTTATGTCGAAAAAGATGTTTATGACCTTAATTTTGGACATGAGTGTACTTCAAGCCATGAATGTAAAGCGAGCGAAGGTCAATTTTTGAAGTGTTTGATTCAAGTTTCGAGTAATTTTCGAAAAACCGCAGAAAAAAATGAAGGACAGGTATTTGATTTTTTAAATAACCATGACAAAGAAATCAAATGACTTCAGGATTGTAATTCGACTTATCACAGTGATGAGAAGGACATAAAAAGTGATTAGATTACTCATATCATTCGCATATACCATTACATAGAACATTTGCAAAATACCATTATTTTGAGAAAAACAAATGTACGTCCTCGCAAAATTAAAAATATTACCAATTTCGATTTTTTTGTCAAATTTCAGTCTTAAAAACGACGGAAATCTTCCACCCTATCATCCTTTGCGTCATAAATGGTATACATAGGGTAAGATAATCCATCATAATTTAATGTTTTTAATTATTATCTTCTTATCTAATTCTTATTTCGTAATTTAAAGGGCATCAAAACAGATTTCTTGGATTATTTCCGATTTTTGGTACTTTCGATGCATTTCTGCTTTCAGCGGTTCGTTAGAAGGTAGCCTCACATATACTGATACAGGCATAAGTTTGTTTACTCGCGAATGTTAGTAGTGTAGATATTTTAGTACATGTTTCCATTCCAAAAAAAAGGAGAAGGACTAGAGTGCAGAGCTTTAATAATTACTCTTATGGGGTTTTATTAAATAAATACTTTTAATTACAGAACAAGCAAATATATTCTTGAGATCTCAAAAGAAAAGCCTTGAAGCTTTCGGCTGACAAAAATTCTACTTCTTTCTAAGCAGCCGTTTTACTTGAACAATTTTCCGGTAGATGTTTTCAAAGAGGCTGACAGATGCCCAAACCGAGATGCCCAGCCAGCAGCCCATTAAGCCTCCGATGTAGCTGAAGAGCTCCTCCGTCTGAAAAAGGGTATAAAAAGCTTGACACAGTATTTCAATTACATATACGTATATTATGTATGTGCAATTTAAATAACTTTCGGATTGTTTTAAATGATAGATACACAGTAAAATATCCTTTTTAATTATTTATTAAGATCGAACATTATTTCCGAAATAAATCCACTGAAGCTTGAGACGGCAGGCTTTCTGCGGAATAATTAGATTTAGTTCCAAAATTTCGAAAATTGGTTCGGAAAAATTTAAATAAAGCTAATAAATTCATAATGCATTAACAAAAAGCTATTCCTCAAGTCGTTATCTGTGCCCTCATTTATTCCATACACGGTACTGTTGCTAGGTGTGTGTGTGTCCTACAACCTACTGAACGGACATTCTCGATGTGTTTCAAAGGTATCATTTCAAATGAAACTTCAATTATTATGCGTTGCTGTCTTTCTCTGCTTGTCGAATTTCTGTAAAATTAAACAGTCCTTATGCGGTGTTTAAGAAAATTAAATTTACAAAATTGAACTTACACCATACAACCTGTTATGTTTCAATACCTCAACTTCTGTATTATCCATGTAGAGATAAATATGGATAGTGTCGCTACAACAAAAAAGAATACTTTCATTAGTTAAATCTCTTGATTTGTGTATTATAACTATTGTTATGACTAATGTTAATCAAGAAACAGAATTTTATGTTAAAATACAGTATATCGAACGAAATAATACGGCAATGGGATTTAAAAGGCATATATTTATCTCGTAATAAAACAAAACAAAAGATAATTTGCAAACTGTCAAAGAAAAATAACAAAAAAAATTACAGTTTTTCGAGATTTAAAAATACCTTACAAATGTATAACTTAAAACTAAATGTAAACTAAAAACTTTATGTTTTTTTAATAATAAACACTAAATTTTCAAATAAGTTGGAATTGCCTTGCAATCTTTTGTTTTATACTTGCTTTATTTTCACTTTAAAATTATTTAATTAATATGTGACTTACCTTATTTTCGGTTTGGAAAGTAGAAGAGAAGGTATGTATATTTGTGTTTGCAAGAAAGAAATTACGAAAGAGAATTAAGAAATACTAATTCGAAAAGAAAAGAGGTTGTACTTAAAATAATGCAACAAGCTACCATTTCTACTTTTATTCAACGAGACCTTGATTTGATTTTTTTATCAACACCATCCTTTGAGCCTTAAAAAGGATTAATAGGCGAGGGTCCTCGCAATGTCTAAGAGGACAGCTCAGCTCTGACCACCCTCTCTCCAAACTTGCACACCATGGTGAACCCCGCCAACTGACTGTTTTAACACAATTTAGTGCCGAACTAAAATTGCAGAGATAATCTCATATGGCTGGACTGTGGCCTTACAGTGGGTCCTAAGTCATGTTGGGATCCCCGGAAATGAGAGAGCTGACCAAAAAGCCAAGCAGGGAGCCGAGTCGTCTCAAGCGGAAGTCCCTTTGACCATCAGAAGAAAAAAGAGCATTATTTCCATACACATTGACAAATATACTGCCGTGACTCAGAAAACCAAGAGCTTTGGAAAGCCATGAGGAACTCTGGTGACTGTGGGTCCAATCCCGAGGCACTTGGAAAGAGCCGAGGTTGTTGCCCGCTTTTGCCTAACTACCGGACATGACTTTCTAGGAGTATACCTCTACTGGCTTGACCTAGCCGCTGACGAGGCTTGCCCACTCTGAGGCCATATCAGAATGGATGGCGACCACCTGCGATGAATACTCGAGTGACGGCATCGTCAGTCGGTACTGGGAGGCTCGGCATCAAATGGTCAAGAAGCCAAACACAGGCGTTGGATAAATAAATAAATAATGTACATCAATTCCTCTACACGGCTCACCTTCGGTGGTATTAGAGCTCGAACAAACCGTTCGACGATACTTTCTGCCGACGACAGTATACTGTACCGTACATAGTATTATACTTTTATAAAGTTTTAAAAATTGCTTTTTTGTTACTGTCACCCGGTAACATTAAAAGTTAATTTTAAATTATTATTTTGTTATTTGTGATATGTGCTCAAAAAATATTATTGTTATAAAAAAATTTTAAGTTTTCAAAGTCTGTCTCTGACTGACTTACCTTCTAGAAATCGTTTGCTGGAAAACAAAATAAAAAGAACAGAATTATCGACAAGAATCATCAAAAGTATCGTGCTTATAACAAATAATTTCTACCAAAAAGAGCTTAAAATAAAATTCAATATTCTTTCGTTTAAGATAAGTTAAAGACCGCTTAAATTAACTAAAATAAAAAAAAACTTACCGACTCGAATTGATCCTCTTTATCTTTCACTGTGAAAAAATACTTCATTTTTCTGCAATTAGAAAAAAATATATAATGATTATTTTGAAACGCAAGGAAAGTTACAAGTAAAATCTTATATAAACTAAACTCGAGGCTTACTGTGCCCCTCTCATTTTTCGTGACCTTGGGAACTGAGGTGCATGAGAAGATGTTCCGGGCCGGTAGTCAATCTGACGTGAAACCTCCAGTAACTTCCCTGAAACTCCCAGTACCAAGCAAACCTGGTACTTATTTATCGACCCACTTAGGGAGGGAGGTGTCCTTGCCCAGCGCGGGGTTTGAACCCTGAATATGGGGCGTGAAAGCGCTATACGCTAGCACTCAGCCACTGAGCTTCTCAAAATTTGAAATAACCTGATTGAAAATTTTTAAAATATCCCATACACATCCAGATCATGACTAGACACATAGATCATGAAATAATTATACATTTTAAGGTTTAAAGGCAAAAAATAGTTAAAGTCTAACAGAAAATTAAATTTAGTTATGTTAATGAGCTAATGACTAAATGATAATGTTTAACTTATTTCATTAACAAAGTAAAAACTACTCAAAGTACATTTAAATTACATTTATTGAATAATGGGGACTTCTCCGTAAATGTTCTCTTTTTCCAATTTATTAAGAATGTCATAAAAAGTGCATTCATGTCATCAGAAACATATTCATAAGTGACAAAATAATACAAGATTTTTTCAAATTATAAAGTAGGAAAACTAATAAAAGTATTGCACAAAAATTTCCAGACATATTCTAAGTAAATGAGTGAATGTTAACGTCGCACAGTTCAGCTACACGAAGGCTTTTATCGATGGACCCAGTAATTTTGAACCATGGTCAAGTGACGAGGATGATACCTGAGCTGTCACCTCCTCTCCTAACTACCACACCACACCAATGGGAGGATGTTTGAACTCTAGACAGATTTAATGTGCATCGCTCCCCTACACGAGGATCTTTAGTGGTACTGTGATCGAACTAAGGACATTCCTGCCATGATCCGATACCTTGACCACTAGGCTACTGCGGCCTCAAGACACATTCTAAAGTGGCTTTCAACGGCAGTTAAGATGACTGATTAAAATTGAAACCGGGATTTTGGAAAAGCGTATAAAAGAATAATTTTTTTTTATTAAATATAAGCTGAATTTTAAAATATATATATGAGGTTGTTTTAACCCTTTAAAGGGCCGTTTATTTCTAGTTAAGGTAGAATAAAATATTTTTTGGAATAAGATTGATTTTAAAAAAAAACGCATTTAGCGTATTAGATAAAATTAATTTAAGGTTTAACGCTATTTTTTATGGTTAGTAAACTTACCTATTGGGGTATATTAAAAAGTAGGAAACTTAATGTTTTTACTTAATTTTTGTTTTATATTTATAAAACATACTTTGCAAATATACAAACTGAAAAATGAATTGTATATTATAACGTTTTTTGCTTTATTTTCCATGAAATTTTAGAAGACACCCCCGTAAATGTACATAACGAGAGATTCCAAGTTGTGCACACTTCACGTGTTCTCTTTTGATGTGCTTTAGAAGAGCACAAATGACAAACAGCCCCTGAAAGTATTCTCTAAAATGGGTACATGGTTACCAACTTTATTTATTCCCACTTAGTCGGAAACAATTTTTTTTTTATTGACCAGGAAACTTAAAGGTCGCCCTTTTTATTTCCGAGTTGAAAATCCTGAAATCAATTGGCGTGCTAGCCGAAGACGATAATCTAGTCGGTCTTGAGAACTCGTATCTCTTCTACATAATTTCCACAAAATAAAGGAATTGACAATTGCCAAATCATTGAAGAGGTAAAAAATTCGATGCCATTATTTCCGGAAGCGTCGTCCAATTTGTATAACGTTCTCCAAGTTGCTTAAAGTGGTCTACTCCCGCCACCATAATCTTATTACAGCAGAACGTCGTTTATCCGGAACGTCAAATATCCGGACCAAAGTCCGGATACATTTTCGAACAGTGCAATGCTCAACAGTTGTTTCGCGTGAGGCCAAAAAGTGTCCGGAAAACCCAAGGTGAAGGATATTTAGGGAATTTCAGTTGAGCGATTTGGTAAACATCTGCACGGAATATTAGGTCAGTTTGTGAGGGGGTATATTCGTGCCCTTTTGTTGAGTTTTGTTGATGTACAAACCTGGATAGCATGCGATGCAGAGGACTGTAGATTTCTAATGATAAATGATGACGAGATTGTGACTTCCATGCAAGAAGAATCCTACCCTGTCGACAATGAAATGGTTGAAGATGAGGAGAACAATAACGAAAGTAGCAAGGGTCCATCAAATGCTGACGCGTTTGTTGTGTTAGAGGCAGCTAAGGATTGAACAACAATCACAGTGCTGTCCTACTCAATTACTGCTGCTGAAGAGAATCAGAGACCTTGCAGTGGAAAAACGGAGTTGTACAATGGTACAGCGAAAAATAAGTCATTATTTTCCACAATAAAGGTAAAATTACGACATTTTGCACCTATTTTGCTTTTTCTTCAAGCACGTTTTCCTCATGTGATGTTTTTCAATATTCGTATAGTGTCCGGTTTCATATACTGCATGGATCGCATTCGGTTTTCGGTTATCCGAACGATGTCTGGTCCCAATTGATTCGGATAAACGACGTTTTACTGCATGGGTGCCTATACTATGACCGTCTATACTATGGGCCACATTGCAAAAATAATTTGTGTTTGGGCCGCATTTTAAGAGCTTTTAGGCCGCATCTTAGACAAGCATCCCCTACTGTAAGTGTGCCAACAGCAGTTGGACACAATATCTGACCAATGGAAACATGGCTTCAGGATATTGACCTTAATCCTAGTATTATGTGAGTGTGCGGTTGATAACAGGGTGTGTGTAAGGGTTTGTAATTTTTTTTAAAGTTTCTGAAGTTACTATTAGATGGCAGCACAAATGAAAAATTGTAAACTTGCCATGGAGATTTAAAAAGTTATAGCAATTGGTAGTAAAAATACTTACCATGGCCTTATAAAGGGTTAAGAATATTATTACAAGAAAAAAATTATTTAAATGCGATTTTTTAGGGGGGGGAATGAAAAAAGGACATATTTTCGAAACATTTTCCTTTGTGATAGAAAATGATTCTATACCAAAAACCTTTTAGCAATATAGAACCAAAATTTCAGCACAAATCCAAAACTTGGATTTTTAAAATATGAAATTTAGAAGTGGATTTATTTATATTTTATTATATTAGAGTAGAAATATTTTAACAAAAAACACATCCATTATTAATTCAATTGATCGTAATTTTGAAAATAACGTGAAATTTTCAAAACATTTAGTTCAATCCCGTTATAGAAGTTCTAGTTATATATAGGTAAAATATTATTATAATAGAAGCCTTTTTTTCATAAAAAGAAAATGCTTCAAAAATATGTATATAATTCTTCATTTTTTTTTTTTTTTTTTTTGTCAAAGAAATTGTATTTAAATAAATTTTTTCCTGTAATAATATTCGAAAATCAATTTTATATTCATATTCTATTTCAGCTGATATTAAATATAAAGGGAAAAAAACCTATCCATTTATATGCTTTTTCAAAATCATGGTTCCGATGGTAGTCAGTCCTCTTAAGCTGTCCTGTTAATACTTTTGGATATTGAAAATGTATGATTTGATAAGGTAGTTAACTTGTTTAAAAATTTCATTTTGTTTTCTTATATTCAAATTAGAGAGAGTTTTATATATAATTAATCTTAGTATATGAGCAATTTTCACTAAAAATGCAAAGACTTTAGGAAGAGTGTAATTGTGATTTTAATTCTAACATAGTTTAGTTAATGTTCAGAAAAAAACGCTTTTCTTGAGAATATTCGAACACAAAAAATTGAAAATACTTTAAATGGGTTCGTTTCTTTCCTTTACATACATAAGGCTGAAAGATCTTTCTCGAAAGAAATTTTGTAAGAATGAACATAATAACATAGAATAACTTATTGCACCAATAAAATTTAATAAAGAAATTCAAATCTTAAATACTTTTAATTAATTAGAAATTAAAAAGAATTTTTTTCGGTATGCTTTGCTGCATAATATACATCGTTATTCGTGAATTATTCCTAAAAGTGTTATAAGTTCTGATACTATTAAAAAGGAGTTAAACTATAAAATTAATCCTTCCTGACCTTTTCACGGTGACATATTGATCAACAGAAAACATTTTAAAGACGGGTATGTCATATATACATCCACCTCAAATGTCACCATTTAAGGTGTCACCATTTGATCACAATCTTGTTCTACAGGATTAGTCGTTTTCACGGAAAAGTGCATTGAACGGCCTACCGTCCGATAAGAGGGTTGGAGACTGGTGTATATATGATACACACGTCGTGAGAGGGTTAAAGTTTTATTTTGAGTTTAAATTTCATGCGTGTGTGTGTGCGTGTGCGCGTGTGTGTGTGTGTGTCGGACTTTTTATTTACAACAATCCCTTTTTGACTTATTACAGGCTTTAAGTTTCCTTGGCCAATCATCTATCGAGGGAGTACTTTCCTGGGAATTTCCCGCTGCTTCCCATAAAGAACATTTAAAGATACTGTTTTTGGCACACTTTTGCTTCGAATACTGACCAAAATCTAAAATCAAGTGAATTTAAATTTGGTCTAAAATGGGGTACCACGAAAACACTTTCTTGTTCTAGGGGTTCCACGAAAACATCTTCAAGTTTTAAGAGTTCCGTGAGTTGAAAAAGTTAGAAGACCACTGAGTCATATAAACGAACAACTTTTTGATGTCTAAATGGTTAAGAACCATGCAAATCACCGACAGGTTCATTTTCTGGACGCTTCTGTTTAAAGGGTTGGAATTCTGACTGATTTAAGAACAACATGCATGGAGGACATCAATTTGTCTGAAAAATATTACATTCGTTCTCTAACGATAGAATTTAAAGTCGTCTGCTGCGTTTGAGTCACGGAAGACGGTATCAGATTTTTGTATCAGAACTTACGGGGATGACTAGGTAGTCATACAATTAATTTCTAAGCAAATAACAACATTGTTGAACAAATCCCTATTAACTAAAATTTACCCCTAAAATATAAACAAAAATTAATACTTATGTAACTTACAAGCAACTAACTTTACATTTCATTTCACAGCTGGGAAGTTCTTCGAGGTACATTTTTTCGCAGAAAGAGCAATCTAAATTGAATAAAAAAATTACTTGCATTTAAAATATTCATACAAAAATCCTTTAATATAAAAAAAATTCCTGTCCACTCATATTCTGCAGTAGAACGTCGTTTATCCGAATCAATTGGAACCGGACCTTGTTCGGATAGCCAAATGTTCGGATAACCAAAAACCGAATGCGATCCATGCAGTATATGAAACCAGACACTATACGAATATTGAAAATCATCACAAGCGGAAAACGTACTTGAAGAAAAAGCAAAATAGGTGCAAAATGTCGCATTTTTGCCTTTATTGTGGAAAATAATCACTTATTTTTCGCTGTACCATTGTACACCTCCGTTTTTTCGCTGCAAGGTCTCTGATTCTCTTCAGCAGCAGTAGTTGAGTAGGACAGCACTTTGATTGTTGTTTACTCCATAGCTGTCTCTAACACAGAAAAGCGTCAGCATTTGATGGACCCTTGCTACTTTTGTTGTTGTCCTCATCTTCATCCGTTTCATCGTCGACAGGGTAGGATTCTTCTTGTACGGAAATCACAATCTCGTTATTATTTAGCATTTGAAACCCACAGTCTTCTACATCGCATGCCATCCAGGTTTCTACATCTACAAAACTCAAGAAAAGAGCACGAATATACCTCTTCACTTGGAAACGAACGGACCTAATATTCCGCGCAGATGTTTACCAAATCACACAGCTGGAATTCCCTAAACATCCCTCACCTTGGGTTTTTCCGTCACTTTTGGCCTCACAGGAAACAAATGTTGAAAACGTATCCGAACTTTTGTTTGGATATTTGGCGCTCCGTATAATAAACGTTCGGATAAACGACGTTCTACTGTACATTGAATTTACACTTATTTCACTGATAAATATACCAATAGAAATAAAAATCCCAACACTAGTAGTTGTATTAGATAAAAGAAGTTTGGTAGGCGTGTTTATACATCTGAAAGATGACTTTTATTCAAATTTCGCGTTAGGCGCATATGTAGCATTAGCATAGCCACTTTCAGCATGCGTATCAGATGTACACTCACTTCCAGAAGTTAAGCACGAAGATGTAAAATGCAAAAAAATCAACAAATACTGCTTTGATTGAAACAAAATTTTGCGGTAAAGTAACATATATATTTATACATAAGACAAAATCAATAATTATATACAGAAATGAAAACAATATTAAATTTTTGTGAGTTATCAGATAATGTCATACTGGGGACTTAAACAGAATTATGTATAAAGTGAAAATAAACAGCATAAAATGAAGAAAAAGGACATTAATAGGGTATGTGATCCCCCCCCCTCATCTGCGTGTAAAGTTTACACCTTCTGATCATGCTTTCAATTAGGTGGTCAACCACCGCAGAATTAATCAATCGCCATTCTTCTTGTAGAGCAGTTTCCAGCTCAATAAGAGTGGCTGGAGGTGGGAAACGTGAAGATACAGTACGGCCGAGAGCATCCCAAAGATTTTCAATGGGATTAAGGTCGGGCGGTTATGCAGGTCACGCCATACACGCAATCCCATCACTCTCCAGGTAGTCATCGATAATGTCAGCTCTATGGGGACGTGCGTTATCGTCCATTAAAACAAAAGTAGGGTCAACTGCTGCAGCGTACAATCTCACAATGGGTTCTAGGACTTCATCTGGATACCGGACAGCCGACACAGAACTCCGTTTAAGGATGTGCAGGTCGGTGCGGTATCCTAATGAAATCCCTGCCCACACCATAATGCTTCCACCTCGGAATGCGTGATGTTCGGGGATGTTTGGGGGATGATTTAATAAACATGACATTGCCCCAGTCAGACACAGTCCAATTGCCATATTCCCGGCACACTTTAATCGTGCCTCTCTTGATTGGACGGATAGAGAAACAAAAACTCGAGGTACCCGGGTATACAGTCCATTCATATGTAATCTTCGGCGTACAGTAGCTGCAGATATAGCCTTACCAATGGACACTGTAACCATAGATGTCCCACGCGTGGAGTTCGCTCTACTATTCCACTTGGCTACACTAGCAATATATCGATCTACCACGGGGATTGTAAACCCTTGGGCGATCGCCTACGGGCCTTCGGACATCTGTCTGTGTGGTTTGGAATTGTTTCTATAAACGAGAAATTACAGAATGATGAACGCCGAAGAAAAGCGCAACATCTGTGATCGACTGTCCTGCTTCAATGCGCCCCACAGCACGCCAGCGCTCAGAATCTTCCATTCGTTTTCTGGAAGTCATAGAAACACGTATGTCTTGAAAGCAAATTGTACGAAAGTTTTAAACACCTTCTATCAGCACTTACAACCAACTTCTGTAACCCTTCATAAAGCTGGCTTCTTATAAGAATGCCCTTTTTGCATATTTCTTGACATGAAAGAACGATTGGCTGTTACCTAACATATTTGCATATTTCCATCTACCTCTGCAGCGAATTACATCCTCTTCAATTCTGATTGGCTTCCGGAAATTAGCATTTTCCTCTCCGTGCTTAACTTTTGGAAGTGAGTGTACTTTATACATGTGCTGTAAAATCGGTAAACGTTATTAATAGTTAATAATTGTAACGTTATATATCGTAGTAATTTGATGTTATTCAAGAATGACTTAAAGAAAACGAAGTCAAACCAACAGCTCACAGAGTTTGAAGGGAACCGTATTTTAGGGTTAAGGGTGTTTTTTCCCATGATATTCCAGAAAGTCTTCGTAGGTATGTATCCACTGTTGTAAATTAAATATTACATGTACAGATGGCGCTGCAAGTCATCCAAGAGATGTATACTGGTTTGGCTTATAGAGTCCATGTAATGTTCTTTATGCTGTGTACTTGTCTTCTGTGCTGTCTACAAAATAAACAAGAATGGCAAAAGATGAACTGAATTATTGAATTGAGAATGAAAGGTACAATGGAATTATAACCGTCTCTCTGACCATGGAATATAATAACTAAGGAAATATAAAATCCACTGTGCTTAACCTTTCACATCAATGGCTTCCATATAGCACTATCTCAAGAAAACCGGGATTTAACCACTCACGCGTCACCACTTACGTAATGTATCTGCCACAAAAATTATAGATTTTGTTAGCATCAGAGTGACACAGTGTGTTCGAGCATGTGCATTGGGCGCCATCTGGCCCAATGAATTTTAAAATATATATATATATATATATATATATATATATATATAGAAGATTTTAAAATAATACTCTTTTGTATTTTTCCATTTTTTTACCTGAGTTTTTTGTTGTTGTTTTTATCTGAGAATATTTTAAACAACTTTAGGGATCGATTTTACAATATCTTAATTAGTTTTGGAGAAAAAAATAAAAAGTTGATACATATGCTAAAATTCAACAGAAAAACCAAAATCTCGTACATTTTAATTTTTTTTGTGTGTAACATCTTACTCTCGGTTGCTGGATATTTGTTGGAGTGATTTCGTGAAAAGGGACGGAAATTCGTAACAGGAAGTCGGGGAGGCGAACGCTGTTTGATTTGACCAATCAGCACGGTTGGCGGCGTCTTTTCCGTACCCTCCCAGTGAAGTTCTGTTTTTCTCCTTCATTCAAGAGGGTCCTCCCCCCCCCCGAGCGGTCTAAGTTGTGGGATCTTTGTTTTTGTTTTGTTTTCTCACCTTAGGGTCAGAGAAGAAGCTAAGTCCTTTAGCTGGATCTTGTAAAGATATAACCACGTGGGGTCTAACTCTAGTAGTCATATAGCGGCCAGTCTTTTTTTATGTTGTTAAATTTAGCATTTCAAAATATTCGAATTCAAAAACTCGGCTTCGTTTTCTTGACTCTAAATCCTCTTCGCACATACCAACAAGTATTATTGGACTTCATACAGGATAAACTTGCGATTCTTACGCTCAATTGTTAAAGTCTCAGGGCTCGTTGTGTATGAAATCTGAGGTTATATTGATATGTGTAAACTATATAAATATTTAAATAAACTGTTAAGTGTCTGACAAAGTTCATTATTCTTAAAAAGTACGAATAAGTAATATGGAATTATTCGAATAAATACTTTAATGTATATCTTTTTCATACTTTGAGGTTAATGCAAATAACTTCAGTTTTCGTTGTAAGTTTACACAAATATATTCTGTTTTCAATTTCATGTTATATTACTTAAAAGAATGTACCTCGCATGCATGTTTCCTTACATTTCACTTTTTTCCAAAGTGTACAGTTCCAGCATTGCTCTTCAGAAACATCTGAGCATTTCTTTTTACATGCCTGAAAAGAGCAATGAAAATTTACTTTAACTTAAAGCAAACAAGTTTTTTGAACTCATACTGGGCATGAAAATAAATGTATTAATGAAAACTACTTCTTGAGATCGAGGTCCTGTTTTGTTGTTTTTTCTCCACAATTCAACGTAATCTGTGCAGTCAGTAGGGAATGGGTGCTGCAAAAGACGCTCCTCTTTCTAGAATAGAATACTTTGTATAATATAATGCGTTAAAAATCATGAGACAAACGAATTAATGAATTTGTGAAGAAGACATAATATGCAATGGGCTACATTCATGAAGGCTAGTCCTCGTTTAATTTTCCGCATGTTTTCAAAGATTTTATCTTTAATTCCTGGGGAAAAGATTAACTTAATACCTCACATGTGCCGTACTCAGCGGGTGTTTGACATCAAGTTTTTTTCTAAAACCACCACGCATTTTCTAATGATTTGCTTCATTTTCTCAAGTGATTAATCCCAATTATTCGCCCAACTGTATCTTCCCAGCTGAAAGAATATGGGGTTTCTGTCTCATTTTGGATAGTATTTAAGACAGGAAGGTCACAAATACCTACTCTCTCCATGTCTTAAAGTAGTTTAAAGGGCTGGTTTTATGATTTTCTTATCCCTTCATCACGGCATTATCCCCCCACGCACATGTGCACATACATACACATACGCGTATATATATATATATGTGTGTGTGTGTGTGCTTTGTATATATAAACTCCCATGTTTATATATATTAAATAAACATGGGAGGTACTATATATACTTGAAAAAAATTTTATCTACGGGATACGAGATCCAAAATATGTACAGATTGCGGTATTCTTAATTTATTGCTGTTGTTGATGAGAGCAAATAAATTAAAATATAAATTAACTTCTTCATTTAAATTTGATTTATGTAAATTTATTTTTGAAGTGAAACTTCTTTGCGGACGGGAGTGAATGGGAAATTTACCCAGTTTTGTGTTACAGTGAAAAAGCGAACGGAAGTAGTAATTCCCCCCATCCCCCGAAACGTCGCCATAATAGCGAGCGGGAGGAAAAGAGAGCGGAGGAGGGGGGGGGTGCCATATCCGTGAAAAAGTTGAACGATTGCTAAGGGGGGAATTGTGCATCAAAAGTATATCTTGCTGCTATGAACGAAAGGCGCTTAGGTATTGGTGAAATTAAGTGGGTACCCTTGCTTCGTAACGAACTCGTGTAACGTATTTTCGTAGTTTTTATGTAATAAAAAAAACGTGCCGTTTGCAACGAATAAACGCACCCAAAATATTACCATTTTACGGCTCTTCTCTTTACGGGAGTGTCTGGGGGCATTGTGTAAATGTCACTAACGTTCGCGCCAGAATCGCTACGGATAGCGTCTTGTAAACAAACACAGTGACTTCTGTGAGTGATGCATTAAGTTTATATTATTAATTTTTATTTCCATTGAATCAAAATAAATTCTGGTCTGCTAGCCTAGAACAAATGCAAAAAGAGGAAAAGAGTTTCGTGAAAGAAAAAAAAAGCAAAACTAGCAGCAATTCCTGACGAATGTCTGCATATCACCATGGAGTTCTGTCGCAGCTTTTATCATCTTTTTCATAAAGTTTTAGTGCTGTACGTATCAGATGCTGCTGCAGTCATTGGATCCGATGATGATTAAAAGTCGATTATCTTAACTGGACACTTTAATGTTAATTTTGCTTCAGAAGAAGCAAAGCCACTGATTGAATTCTTGAAACGGACACTGAATTTGACAATGAATGCTCATTCTACAGAAGGAAAAAGAATATACGGAACCACGATGGATGAAGTTTTCTCACATTTTCTTGATTGACTACAATCGAGGATTTTTATATCCTACTTTAGTTACCACACACCTATTGTGTCTTTCTTGGAAAATGATGATGCAGAAAATTGAATAAAAATATTTTATACAATAAATGAAGTTCGAGTTTTATTTTATTAAAGTTATCTCAGCAGTTTAATATAATTAGATCTATTCCTGCATTTACGGCCAACGTCGCCAAAAAAGTTTCATTTCTATCGCGTGGCTTTCCACGTTCTTTTTTTTTAAATTTCATAAAATTTTATGATGATTATAACTTTTACTTTTAGAAAAATTGATGATAACATGGTTACTAAATGATCTCGGTTGAAAAGTTTGAGGGTGTTCCAGTTGAGCTTCCGGTACCAATCCTGATTTCAATTAAAACCAATCATGTGATGATATCTGATATGCATTTTAATGTGCTTTAGTTTTAATATAATTGTTTATATTTTATTCTTATTAATACGCATTGGGTGTGCATTGTTACAACAATGCACACCTAGTCGGGCTATTTTGGGTAAAAAATCGGTTTTCGATCCCAACTTATTGTCATTATTTTAACCGTTACATTGTTCAACAATGGAGACGAATCCAAGTTGGTGGCGAAAACCGGTAATTAAATTAATGAATTAGTATTTGAAAAAACTGTATAAACATCAAACGTATTCCACTAAAAGTTTTAAAAAATTTATTTGAGCTTAATGGATGAAAGAAAATATTTTATTAACGATTGAAAATTTGAACAAGATAAATATATAAATATATAGAGAGAGTGAGCTAATAGTACGAATTGAAAAAAAAACCATTGCTTATTTGACAATTTGTTTAAATCTCAGTTGCGCTAAGACTATTAAGGAAATAACAGCAATGTATTTAATTGGAATTGTCAAGTAGTCTAACAAAAATATACACTCCTGGATAAAATTTAGTGCACCAAAAAATAATTGTGGAACCGTAACGAAACGTGACATGAAAGTACATGTTGAGGAAATATACACACAGTTAGAAATGCAGCGTGATTGCGCATTACGTACAGCCGGTAGAGGGCGTTTAACGTCGTTCTCCGTGAAGTATAAAACAGGTAACCAAAGCTTGTTTGAGTGTACTGAATCGTTTACAAAAGAAGATCTGAGGTATACATGCCATTACGCCGTTTTCGAAGACAATATGAGCAGCTGTCGCAATTTGAGAGGGAGAGAATCATAGGCATGATGGAAGCTGAGTGGTCAGCGAGGCGAGTAGTTCGTCAATTAGGCCTCTGATTGTGTTGTGGGGAGGTGTTGGGACCAGTGGATAACAGAGATGTCATTTACACGAAGACCGAGCTCAGGACGTCCTCGACGGACCAGTCGTCGAGACGGCTGCCATCCAGGCACAGGTAACACCTTCACTAGAGGCCCCTGTGTCTTCTCGAACCATACGAAGGCACCTGGGTGAAGGACATTTGGGATCGCGGCCTCATTACGTGTGCTGCCCTTGATGACCACCCATCGACGCCTCCTTTTGGAGTGGTGCCACGCACGAGGAAACTGGATGGCAGCAGAATGGAACCAAGTCGTCTTTAGCGATGAATCCAGATTCAATCTCAGCAGTGATGACAATCGTGTTCGTGTGCGGAGACCCGTGGTGAACGCCTCAATCCTGCCTTTGCTTTACAGCGACACTCCGCTCCCACAGCTGGAGTGATGGTATGGAGTGCCATTGTCTACAATATACGGTCACCCTTAGTATTGATCCGCGACACTATGGCAGCCCAGTGATATGTCCATGACATCCTGCAACCACATGTGTTGCCCCTCATGCAACGGTTCACAGGAGCCATTTTTCAACAAGACAATGCTCGGCCTCACACGGCAAGGGTGTCACAAGACTGTCTCCTCACGGTTACTACCCTTCCTTGGCCTTCTAGATCCCCAGTTTTGTCTCCAATCGAGCATATCTGGGATCATTTTGGATGACGAGTTGGGCATCCCACAAATTTGTACGAACTAGATGCAAGGCTACAGCAAATATGGAACGAAATGTTTCAAGACATCATACAGAACTTGTATGCCTCAATGCCCGATCGTATCACATCGTGCATTCGCGCTAGAGAGGGTTCAACATTGTATTAAATCCTCCGTTCTTTTGCCTTTTTCTCTGAAATAAATGATCCTTTTTTTTTTTTTTTGATTTTCTAATCATTTACTTGTATCAAAGTAGTTATTACGCATGTAAAATTTTGTTTCATTTTGACGACTCTTTCTTGGTGCGCTAATTTTTTTGCCCATGAGTGTATATATATGTGCACATATTTTTCTTCATCTCTCGTTTCTACTTAAGGGTATAACAATGGGCTAAATTCAGGATGGACACGTGATAAATATATTCACGTATTTTCTGTTGACTTGCACTTGCTGTTCTGGTAAAATCCATTACCAATTTCAAATTTGATCAATTGGTAATGGTATCCAAATTTTAAAATACTTTAAAAACTTTTTCTAAGTAAAAGAAATCATGTATTTGTTTCATTAAATACGTACTTTTAAGCAAAGTGCATTTTATTTATCTAAGTGAGTTATTATTATCAATAAGTATGTACTTTTTAGAAGAAGGCTATTGCTCAAACCAAAAGTTGGCAACAAAGAAGAGCATAATCAGGTTGATTGGAAAAACGTGAATGTATTTATCACGTGACTATGACGTCATATGAATTCATGAAAAGATTGGCTATAAATACAGGATTGCAGTTATCATGTGCAATGACGTCACATAAAATTGAAGTCATTGCATCAAACACAGAATTATAATGAATCTTGAGCCAAGAAATATATTCAGTAAAAGTGATTTAATATATTTTGCATTACTAGAGGCTTAGCGATATATGCGCCATTGCTTGTTAAATTAAGAAAAATGTAAAACTGTTCTACTTACCAGATGAACATCTATCTCATACTTGTGCCCAATTTGTAATTCATTTTGAAGAATACGTGGGTTTTCTGGAATAAATGGTGAATGAACAGAAAAAAATACTTTTGGCAAACTGATATATATGAAAGATTCATTTGTTGGGATTTTTAAGCGAATATAACCAATCCTATTGCGGCGTGCACGTCGAGTTGAATCTATAAGATACAATAAAAAACCAATAAGTAAATTAAGTACGGTAAATTAATTTTAAAAAGTGTGCGAAACTTACAAGTAATCGACACTATTCTTAAAATTCTTGTATTCTAGTTTATATATTATTCGGGTTTTTTTGTGTGTGCATTTCTAATTTACATGACTTTTACAGAAGGACAAGTCTCATCACACTTTTTCAATTACAATACAGTTCTACAATACAATTTCACTACAATATCTCTTCGGGGGTTTTGAAATATAAAAAAAATCATCTTTCCCACTAACTTTTGTCGCTATCGGACAACGCGTTCTTGGTACGTCGTTTTTTTGTTATAGAGTGTAATTATAAAAGGATGCATACGTATTCTACTTGCGATAACACTTAAATAACCTTGGGCATTTAGACGTTCATCCAAACGAATCAGAGGACCCATTGAAAGCAAAGAAACATTCTCCTAACCATAACATTGCCTCCACCAACTTGAAGATTTGTGGTAATGCAGAGATGGGGTTTCTACTTTCATTCTATTTTTTTTTCATGCTCTCACACTGCCATCTACATGGAGTAATTGATAAAGTGATTCATCGGACCACATGGATTTTTTCCACTCATTTACAGTCCAATCTTTGTGCTTCTTTGCAAACTGGGGACATCTGTTCTTGTCCAAGGGCAACAGTAGAGGCTTTCGAACAAGTCGTTGGCTATTATATATACGCGTAACGTGTGACAAACAGTTCGTTCAAATATGTTCGCAGTTGCTTCTTGATTAAGAATTCTCTCAATCTGAAATACAATTGCTCTTACTGGACAGCTTTCACATTTCTTCTTTCGAAACGAACTTTCAGTAGCTTATGATGATTGAAAAACCACTCTCGGGAGGCATTAATAACTGCTGTCGAACACTCCACAAGTTAAACCGTTTTGTGCTGATACTGGTTTTGACGCTTCGAGGACCTGCAATCACCCCGCACTCAAACTCAATTAAAGCACGTCCTTTCCCAATTTTTTCACTAGCAAAACGGTGTAATCCATTCTTCACTTGAATGGGCGTTGTAATGTGGGCATCTGGGCTGTGAAAAGATCCTCAGTCCCATATCCTGGTTGACTTTGATCTTGGGCATGGTGATGGTGGGGTTTTTCTTTTTGCTTAACAGGAATCATAGGCTATTGGCCGTGGCAATGATTCTTCATCTGGCTGCTGTAGAGATGAATTTTTTTTGGTGTGGGTGTGAGCTTAGAGCTTGCTCTCTGATTGGTCGGTGGTAGCGTGAACATAGACTCCTATTGGCTTCCCTGGGGCCTGGGAATAGAAAAAGTGGGAGGTGCTTGTCCAGTGGGGTAGGTAAATTTAATATGAGGAAATTAAAAAGGAAAAATGGTAATTGAAATTACTGAGATACAATAATAAAAATTATTGTGAGAATAAAAACAATTAAGGGGGGTTGTAAGAATCGAGAAGTATTCTTCTCGGTCTTTTGGTATTTATATTGGGATCGTATGGGATTAAGTTAAGCATATTATCGTTGTTTGTATCTGAGAGAGCATTAAAGAAATTAATTGCAATTTTTTGAATATGAGATTTAAAGCTGCTGATTTTTAAGGCAATCCGTATGTCACCATTACGCATATATCTTGTGGCTCTGACAACCATACGTATGTAAGAATTTTATACAGTATCTAGAATTTTAATATTGGTTTTAGCAGCATATCCCCAGACTGTACAAGCATAAGCGATAATTGGACGCATAACGGCTGTATAGAGAAGCACTTTGTTATCTATACTTAAATAGGAGTTCCGGGCAATTAGGGGGGAAAGTTTAAACATGACTTTCCGGAACTTATCGCGGGCGTATAAGATGTATTGTTTCCAAGCTAGGTGTGAATCGAAAATGACGCCAAGATATTTAGTTTGCTGAGACCATGGTATTTGTTTATTGTACTGATAAGTGGGGGTGGTGTAGTGTGTTTTTTAGTGAAAATAACAGCTGAGGATTTTTCTACATTAATACTGATTTTCCACTTGTGTGTTGTAAAAATTCTCTAACAGTCGTAGAGGTTTGTTCAGGGCGAAGGTGACAGATTTCATGTTTTTGTAGGTCACGTGAATGGCCGTATCCCGTCTGCGTACATGTTAATTTTTGTTAGTGAGTAATTGGGATATCGTTAATATAAAGATTAAATAGCAGGGGTCCCAAGAGACTACCTAACGGACATCCTGCGGTGATGCTATGTGAGTTAGAAAAAGAACCACTTATCCTGATTTTGAAAGATCGGTTATTGAGATAAGAATATAAAAGACGGATGATGGGAGAGGGAAAATTTTGGGTAATTAGTTTGAAAGCGAGTCCATTAATCCAAACACGGTCGAAGGCTTTCTGAATAATCCATACTTCACTGTCCCTACTTTGCCTTTTAATAGCTATCTCGCCTTCTAGCAGCAATGACACGAAGTTATGGATGATCTCTGTAAAAGTGTGAAGTGGTCATAATAATTTAGCCACCCATTCAAAAAATAAATAAATAAATATAAACAAATTGAATATTTTTAAACAATGGATAAATAATTTATTTGATAACCAAGGATAACAAACCAAAATATAAGTTTAGGTATAAAATTCAATTGGCCAAAATGGAAAACTCTTAAGTTTTCTAGAGCTGTTACTAATTTAGGACAGTAAAACAGATTTAAACTTGCTTTGCAGGATCCTAAATTTCCTCTTCAGCAGAAAAGTTCTCATAATAGTGCAAAAAAAAAATGTAGAATAAACTAAATTTGAAAAATAAAACTAAACTCACAATAATAGCATGTGTAAACCTATAGTAATCTAACAAACAATTAATCTAATAGGAATGACTATTGTAAAATTTTTCTGAGCTACAGAATTACGCTCATATTAATCCAACATAAGTATCATAATATATCAAAGATCTTTTTCCAACTTGAATAATTTAATTAAACTGAGCCACAACTATTAGCTCATGACATAACTTTATGAAACATCTATCTGTGACCGTGAGGTAAATATATCACTAACTTTACCCATGATGCCATCTATATGACAACTTTGTGATTAATAGTAAAATAAACTAGTGGTACTGTAGAGAAAAATTGAAGATAATGAAAAATTGATGATATATATATGAAATAAACATATATATATATGTTACGGCAAAGTATGAAATCCGGCATCCATAGAATGCTAGCATTATACAATGCCTAAATCTAGCCGCAATGTATGAAATGATTCTATTTCACACATTGCTAGCATTCTATAGAATGCCTAATGAGAAACCGGCAAAGTATGAAATACATCTCAATCATTTCGAATATTGTATTGGCAAGAAATAAAACTTTTAACGCGTGTCTCAGGCTCAAAATCTGTTAGTTGTACATTGCTGTTTGTTCGGAAATGTCAAAATACTCACCTTTACTTAAACTTATTCAACAAAAAATATGTTTTTTCCTGTGCTAACTGAAAATGGAGAAGCAAGCTATAGTGTTCGAGAATGAGACATGGTCTAAAGTAGGGTCGACAACCTATGTCACACACGAGCCATATGTGGCACGCGGAACAATTCTCAGTGGCACTTTGCACTACTCAACAAATTTGTAAATTTTTGAATTGTTTCAAAAATCTCTCTGTGTGGTTCGCTGAATCATATTGGTAGATTGGTTTGACACGCATCAGCTAAAAGGTAGCCGACCCATGGTCCATAGACATGAAACAACTATTCAACGGCCAGTTGCCTAAAATTCGAGTTGATGCTCGAAAAAAAAAGGGTTTTTTTCTTAACTAAAATTATTTACTAAAAGTTAATAACTGAAATAATGCTAAAGTGAAAACTAAGAAGAAACCCAGGGACTATTGGTTGCTGAATAGCTATGATGTGATGTTTGCGGAAAATAAAAGTAAACTCATTTAAGCTGTTAAAGAAAGCGTCAGTACCATAAAACAGTGGTCCCCAACCCATGTTCCGTGGATCAAAGGGTATCAGGTCACTCAAGGAGCGTTAAATTATTTCCATTATATTTACTGGGGTGTATTTTTCTCGTGTTTGTGCGACTTTACATGAAAATCACTTTATATTTTATGTGAAATCATTTTATAATTATTTTTTGGTGCAACTGAATTTTACTCTGAAGGCATGTTTGAATACAATTAAATTATAAAATCAAAGCAATTTAAAATATAAATAATCAACGTCCAAACCTCAGCGGGCCACCGTAAAATTATCAAACGTTGACTGGTCCGGAAGAGAAAATTGTTAGGAAGAACTGCTATACAGTATTACGTCACGGATTCTTTTTTTCCCCAATGGGGCTGCAGATTCATGTTTTTACCATTTTCTGACCTAGTACATTCTCCAGGGGCTGGTATCCCTTTTTAGTGCGGCATCATGTAAGCGATACCAATTGCCACCGGTAATTTTGACACCCAGTCTGACGATGTGAACTTATTCTAGGAATTTAATTTGCCAAGAGCAAAATTAATTTAATGATTTTGGGGATATGATAGAATTCTAAAAGAACTTTCAACCTAATACAAAAATGTTATACGTTATGATATTGAACTGTACATCCCCTACTTGAAACTTGCCAGAAAAAACAGAAAATTATTTTTAAAAAAAGGTATTGTGTAATACAAAGCATTGATTTTTTTCCCGGAATGCCAATATATTGGCATTTGTAATGAGTGAGAAATAGGATGGTTTCTATCAACTTGGAATTTCTGAAGGAATTTTAATACCAAGTAAATGCGAAATCACAATTTAACAATAATTTTTTTAATGGCAGTCTCATTATTTTGTCAGAATAGCATTTGTACTTTTAGGAATGTAAGTCATTGATATAATATCCTTATCATGCTTTTTTCATACTTTGCTAATAGCTTTAGGCATTCTATAGAATGTCTGGCATTCTATACATGCTAGGCAATATGTAATCAATCTCATATTTCATACTTCTAAAACGTCCGGCATTGTATAGAATGCCTAGGCATTCTATAGAATGCGGCATTTCATACTTTGCCGTAACATATACATTAATTAATTTTTTTAAATTGAATCTTCACAAATTTTTCCTTTTTTTCATATAATATTTTTTTCTCCTCATTATTCACATACAATTGTAGGGATTCTACAATTTTACAATTGTAGAATCCCCATATTTTATTTTTATTTTTCTCAACGATATCAGACTATATTTCTCAGATTTTAGATTTTTTATTTTTGAGGTTCTTAGCGTAGCCTCTGAGTTGATGATTTAATAAATGGTTCTGCCATTTTATTCAGAGAAACATTTTTAGTTTTCTTTTTTAAAAAATGCAATTTCTGTTTTCACTTTTTAATATTATTAATATTATTCTGTATTAAAAATTTGTTTAGCTCCCTTAAATATTTAAAAAATTAATTTAAAAATTCAGATAGATTGTCCACATGATAGATTTTATGCAACTGTTTTCAAAATCTAGCTCTTAGGCATAGCTCTTTGTCAATATTGCATTCACGATAAAATTGTTTATTAAAACAATTTATATATCTGAGCTTATTGAGAGTTTCATAGCGCGTGTATAGGAATGCTTTAAAAAAAAAACTGTTGTATATTTCCGAACCGAGTACATTGTAGTATAGTGAGCCGAAGAGCACAGATTAAACACTGTCTTAATTTAGCTTTTAAAAGACGCATTTCTAGCATCACTTACTGATTGTCCACTTTTCTGGTTCAGCGTTATCATTAGAATGAAGGTTGGAGCTGTAGCATAATGAGTAGCGTCCAGAAAGCTGATCGTAAATAAAATTTTCCTTCATTTCACTAAAATAAATAATTCTAATCAATTCTATCATTCCAAAAAAAAGTAAACATTTCTATTTTTAAGAAAGTAACATTAAATTAATTTAGCAATAAATATTTAATTTAGCAATAATTATTTCCTTGTAATTTTATTACCCATGAAACAAAAAAGAACATTTCCATCTGAAATCTTGCGCTGTATGTCGGTGGAGACTCTAGAACTAAGATACCCATCTATGACTGGATTACTGTATATACCGATGAATCATGTGCAACTGATTCACTAAATGTCGGTTCAGGGGAATTTTGTGAATTATTTGATGGTATATCCCTATCGGACATGCTGGAACTGCTTTTGATGTTGAGATAGCTGCTATTAGTAGCTTAACAACAAGTCTAATTAAAAGTTTAACTTTTGTTAAGGTTGGGATGTCTGATTCGAAAGCAGCTATTGAAGCTATTGTTTTTTATGCCACTGCTACATCTTTATATGCATTACAATGTCTAGCTTATCTGCAGCAGCTTAAAAAGGAAGAAATTCACATTACCTTTCAATGGATTCCGGCCCCTCAGGGGGCTCACCTTCTTTAGGTGAGTACGGGTGTCACAATTCCGAGGTACCCTAGTGATCTTTTCCTTTACCCAAGGGGTTTACTGTCTTTGGTAAACACGGGATTCACAAACCCGGGATACCCTAGTGATCCTTCTCTATTTTCGACCCTCTTTCTGTCATTCAATTTTTCCTTTTCTTTTCACGTCTAGATCACAGATTAAAAGATATTAAATGTACTTATTTGAAATTTATATATATTTATTTAATTTGATTACTTATCCATTATTAATAACATATTTTTGTTTACATTTTGTATAACGTTAATTAAGTGTCTTTTTTCTTCAGTTTATATAAATATTTTGCTTATGTTGATTTATTCGTTTTCGACTAACACCGTTGGTTTTCCGACCCGCATGTTTGCCGTGTGCGGCGTCCCGTAAGGAGGAAAATGGTGTTCTGGGGATACCTTTTGCGTTCCCTTTGGCCCACGCTTCGCTGTAGACGGGTGGCAGGAGTGAGCCCGCTCCTGTCAATCGGCTGGTGGTACCTCTCTTCGGTGTCCCCGGAGAGACATTGCTGTAGGGTTAGTGCTGCAGATAAGGGGTGGCGGGTTTACCCGTTGGATCCTCGCCCTGATGCTGTAGCATTATATTCTGGGTGTACTCCAGGTAAGCGCCGTGCCTGGCTTTTGCCAGATGACCGGCACACTGCCTCCCTTGTTGGACTCTGTGGTGGGTGGAGGCACGCCAGGATGAATTTCCGTTTTCTTTTATGGATCCAATGGTGATGTGCCCGGGTAAAGGCCTTATTTTACCCACCCTAACCATTGATCAGATTTCTGTTAATACGAGATTTTTACTAATTTCTATACCGAACAACGGAATGTTGACTAAATCACCTTTTGCTATTCACAAAGCTCTTGTAGGAATAGGTGGTGAACCTAAATATATTAAAAGACTGCGATCCGGTGATCTATTAATTGAAACGCTCTCTGCCGTACAAACCAAATCTTTTCTTCTCGCAAAAACTTTCCTTGATTTACCCGTATCAATAAGTCCTCATAAATCTCTGAACACTTGCCGAGGTGTCATATCTGAAACTGACCTATTGAACACCCCCGATTCGGAAATACTCGATGGATTCTCCAATCAGGGTGTAATTCAAGTCAGGAGAATCACAATTAAAAAAGATTCTGCAAAAATTCCTACGAAACATATAATTTTAACATTGAATAGCCCGAAACTTCCTTCCACAATAAAAGCTGGTTACCTAAACTGTAAAATCCGTCCTTATGTACCGAATCCTCTGCGCTGTTTTAAGTGTCAGAGGTTCGGCCACTCACAAATAGCTTGTCGCGGCCAACTAATGTGCTCTAGGTGTGTATCTGTGTTGCATTCTTCTACAGATTGCACTCTAGAGCCTAAATGTATTAATTGCTCTCAACCCCATACCGCCGATTCCAAATTTTGTCCAAAGTGGAAAATAGAAAAGCAAATACAAGAAATTAAAACTAATAAAAACATAACTTACTTAGAAGCCCGAAAGTTATTAGCCCCTCTTTCATCACAGACATACTCCCAGGCTGTTAAATCATCAATAACATCCTCTTCTACACAGACAGATGAAAATATCACAAAAATTATATGTCCACCATTAAAACTACTTCAAGCTTCTTCACTTCCGAAACAAAATTTATCTCCCTCTATTCCATCAGTCTCTACATCTTCAGCTCAAGCAGATCTCTTGCCATCCACGTCTCTAATAGCTGCTACAACATCAGACTCTCAGTCAGCAAATCTTTTGCACAACAACGTCCCTTCCACATCCAATATATCCACTCCTGCGGTTTCCACATCATTTTCAACGCAAGCACAACCCTTGACATCAACCTCTTCAATAGCAGCTACTGTGTCAGAATCTCAGCCACCTATTCCTCTATCTAATAACGTACTTTCCACCACCGATAATATGTTTTCCCCTATTGAATCCTCTTCGAAATCAACTATTCATCCCTCTTCTGTTGTTGAAACTCCCACCTGTACAACATCTAGTACCATAGCTACTACCTCCGAATCCAATAGCTTAGCATCAACAGATACAATTTCTGTATCTCAGGCTTCAAAACGTCGTAAAAAAGGCGTCCTACCAAAAACATATCTAACACTGGAAAACCAAAAATAGAGATTAAAATGGCACCCCATAAACCGAGAAAAATTTCACCTATTCAAGACACCTCAGATGAGGACATGATTATGTATGACGTAGAAGAAGAGGTGGAAACACCGAAAAAGGAAAAAATAAAATTCTTGTCGGAAGAGTACTGGAAAAATGAGACCTGGAGACAGGAGAGATTTTTGCACGTTATTACTCCAAGAAAGAGTGAAGACAAAACTGAAAAACGATTATTAACCCCGACGAAACACAGAAATTGAAATTATATGAATCATACTTATCGGATTTGGTGGGGTTAAACCCCACCAAAATCTTGTTATATTAAAACTTTTACCTATATATAAAAATATTTTTTTCTCTGAATTATTTTAACCTTAATTGACTTGGTGGGGCATCCCCCACCAAAATCTGTTTGCTGCTTATTTGTGTGAATTTTTATATGCGAGTATTATTAATGATTTTTAATATTTTAACGATTGATTGTCGCAGCTTAGCCGAAATCGGCTCTTGCGCCATAAAACCCAACATTCACTCACTCACTCAATGGATTCCGGCCCATTGTGGAGTGGATGGCAATGAACACACACAAGCCAGCATATAGCTAAGAAGAGATCAACGTGATTCTTTTTCAACTGCCAAATGTATTATTAAAACCTCATTTAAACTGTTACCTTGTGCGTAGAAGTGTAGAAATTCCCCAAAGGGCTCGTTGAAAGCTATTCAAGATAAAATTCATGATTGACCTAGCCCAACAGTTGTGGCGACACTGCGCCTAACTATTGGACAGGATTGCTTGTTTCGGCTTAATATCCTGCCAAGCCTGTCTACTTTGCAATAACGGAATTGTAGATAGATACCATCTTAGACAGTGCATTGCCATTCAATGAAAATCTGAGACTGAGAGATTTGGTTTATGAGACTGTGCATGGGTCAATGACTTTTATTTTTTCGGTTATGTACCTTGCTTGTTTGTTTGGTTTTCTTCAATATTGTGGTCCTTTTTGGTGGACTCTTTTGGATAACTTCTTTAGGCGCGTTTTGCTGAAAAGTGAACTCAAATGAAGCGTCAGGTTCTGGAACGTTCGGCTCCAGTCGGAATTCGTGCTCGAGTTGGCAAAGCGTGTTTAGTTTTAAATTCAAAACTTTTAAGGCGCGTGTTTTTTTTAATTTTATGCACACTTTTTTGCGTGAAATCTTATTTTCTTTTTTGAATATTACTGTCATGCAGCTCACTTCCACTCAATTCCAGTGAGTTAGCGAGTGAAAAGCAAGTGATAAAAAAAAATTATTCTTATGTAGGAGATTAAAGATGAGAAATAGCGAAACTGGATTTTTTTTTTTTTTTCGTTTAGTAGAAAGAGCATTCGAGCATAAAGATCTACCAAAAAAATTAAAATCTGAAATTTTAATGAAATTAATTGAGGAGAAAGTTGCCCATATGTTGGTTTATATTAATGATGACAACAAAGAGATTACAAAAAGAGATTAATTGTAAAAAAGTACGAACCCTCTGCTTTTGTTTGATTAGAAATATTAAGGAAAGTAAATGGCTCTCAAGGCATAAGCTTTCCTAGTCTTAGAGAGTTTCCGACTTTATAAGAAATTATATAAATGGTACTCATAAAAACATACGTATTATCGTAACGGTTTTGGTGACATTATATAAAGGGAAACACATACTTACCAATGGGCTCAATTTATGACAGACACATGATGAAGACAAACAAGTGTTCTATTTTGACGTGACACATGACTATGACGTCACATGAGTTTATTTTTTCACTAATAGGCTAAAAACACGTGGTTATCATTATCATGAGACTATGACGTCACATGAATTGAGCCCAATGTCAATGCATACAACACATAGGATATCAGAGTTTCGAATTTGGCGAGTTTTCTTGAAAATTTTTTTATTTTTGATATATATCAGCACCAATTATTTCATAAAGTTGAGCCATTATTTCTGTTGTATTTTTTCCATCGCAGGCCAGGGTAATATACACTGCTGGCCACCGTAAATGTAACACCAAGAAAGACAAGAGATAGCACAACAAAATTTATTTTGTAGATAACATGTTGACCAAGTATCAAATGATTAAATTTATAGACTTCTGTGGTGTAGTTCCTGCTAGAATCAGTAGACAGAGTAGCCGCCATTGTTGGAGATCACCGCTGCCACACGACTCGGCATTGATTCAAAGAGACTTTGGATGTGTTCTTGGGGTACAGCAGACCAAGGAGCTTCCACACATTGCCAAAGTTGATCTGGTGTGGCAGCTGGGGGTGCAATCTGGCTCAATCGTTGAGCAACCATGGACCACATGTTTTCTATCGATGAAAGATCCGGAGAGCGAGCCGGTCAGGGAAGCAATTCAATCTGGTGATTGACGAAGAACCTTTGTACAATGCGTGTCACGTGTGGTCGCGCATTATCCTGTTGAAATATGGCTGTGTCCAAGCCCTGAAGGTAAGGAAGGACAACTGGTTCCAACACCTCGGAGATGTAGCGCTGGCTGTTTAAAGTACCAGCAATGCGTACTAGAAGAGTGCGAGAGTGATTTCCAATACCGCCCCATACCATAATACCCGGTGCAGGACCAGTGTGGCGGTGCATAACGCAGCTCTGTTCAGCATCCTCTCTCCACGGTGTCTCCAAACTCGAATCCGACCATCGTGGTGTTACAAGCAGATGCGTGACTCGTCAGTAAAGACAACTTCCTTCCATTCTGCCGCCCACATCCTTCTTTCATCACACTATTGGTGGCGGAGACGTCTGTGGTTCTGCGTCAAGGTTAGACCAAGCAATGGACGTCTTGCGGACTGACGACTCTGTTGTAAACGGCGTCGAATGGTACGCGCAGACACTGAATGATGCGTTACAGACTCAATGTGCTGTGCTACGGTTCGAGATGTGACTGAGTGATCCGTCACTGCCATGCGCACAATTTGCCGTTCCTCACGTGTAGTGGTGCACTGAGGTGGATGCGATCGACCACGTTGGTCCGTCGTACCCTCCTGCATCCAACAGTCACATATCCGCCTTACAGTTGTTTGGTTTCTTCCAACACGACTACCGATTTCCCTGAAAGATAATCCACATTCTCGGTAGGCCACTCTCTATCCTTCCTTTGTCGAACTCGGATACTTGATCGAAAGCTGATCGCTGTTTCCTACGAGACATAACACATCGTTTTTTGAAAAATCCACAAGAAAAACACAAGTGCCGACCTTGAAATCGTCGAAATCTCCAAGCCTTAAATAGCGCTTTGAGGTGGCGCCACAGGCGTGCGTGATGTGTGTCTGTACTGAAATTCTAATCATTTGCATATCTCACTTCCGCTAATGCATGTTGTAAATTCCATGTTATTTGCGTGCTTCCTTCAGGGTGTTGCATTTACGGTGGCCAGCAGTGTATATCAAGATTTGAATTAAAATATCAAAAGAATGGAGATTAAAGGGAAAAAAACGAACGAATCCATATATGAATGGTTAAGTTTTATACAAAACACTTCTTTGAATTGATATTAAAATGTGTTGGGAAAGTTAAAAGAAGGAATGGCGTGTGTGTGCAACGATTTATCTGAATATAGCGTAGTTAGTGATAGTTCTTGGATTAAAATGCATTTAATACTCTTAACATTATCAATCAAAATCTTTTATTTTCAGAAAGGAATACTATTTTTCAACTCCTATTATTAGTTCACATTCTCTCGATATTTATTTATATACATATTTATCTTGTTCAAATTTTCAATCTTTAATAAAATGCATTTTAAAACACTCAATTGAGCTGAATTCATAATAATTGAGCACAATTATTAAGGATGACAATTCAGTAATTTAATTATAATTAATAAAAATTAATTGATTAAAACTAATTATTCAAAGAATTGCAAATACAGCCACGTTGGCATTATTTTTGGTGACTTGTGTCAAAACTTGAAAAGGTTTTTTTCTCACATTTTAAAGCGCTCTTTTGAGCTGAAATTTTTCTATACACTGTTGTTTTGGGTAACAATGCGATAATTTAACTATAATAAATTAAAATTAATTAGCTGAAATTAATTAAAAGAATTACAGATACTGCCACGTTAGCTTCATTTTAGCGATTTGATTCAAAACTTTAAGAGATTATTTTTCTCACATTTCAAAGCATTCAGTTGAACTGAAATTGTATATACACGATTGTTTTGGATGATAATGCGATACTTTAATGATAATTAATAAAAACTAATTGCCACTTATTGCTGTGATTCTCTCATATGTCTATACATATATTTATATATTAATTGTACTAGTTAATAAAGAATTTTTTTTTTTGTTGATCTAAGTAGGAATTGGCTTAATTTTTATTTGAGTTATTTGAGTTTTTTTTAACTGTTTTCTGAGAATTGGAAGAAATGCATGTACATGCTACACATTTGTACACATCTACAATACTCAGTACACCATAATTTCGATTACTTATGCGAAATGCTCTCTTATACCTTTCGTTTTGCATGACTCTCAAACTCGAAGGATTTCTCTTGCTTTGGTTGTGCATGTAGGATAAATGCATGTTTAGGATAGCTTCTTCTACTTTTACTATGTAGTTGAAATCTTGTGTTTTAAGGACTGGAATCTAAATAAAAAATGAATCCATCAAACATTAAATTCTTGTTTGGAAAAAAATAAAACATATATATTTTTAAAAATACAGGGTTGTTCATAATTCTCCCCAATGTTTCCAAGTGCTACAGTAAAAGGTCAATCAGGGCTGATCCTAGCTCTGATTGACCTTTACTGTCTCTGTCTCTCTTTCGACCGCTCGCGTCGGCCGAAACAAGGGGGGGGGGCTGCCAACAGCATGTAGTTCTATCTCTCAATAAATTTTCTTACAAATTTCTCAAAATTATTTAATGAGTGAAATATACTGTATTTTAAATAGTTATTGAAAAATTAAAATAAGTTCCAATTTTCCGATATAGCATAGTATATTTTAATAAAAATGTTAGTGCACAAAGTGTTGGCACACACGTTGTCCATTAATGTCTACTGTTTAGGTGCGTCCTTCATTTGATGATTAATTTTTTGTGGCAGAACCGGCAATACATCAATAGATAGGGTTTTCTCGCTTATCAGCGACACTGGCGGCGCTTCGATGCTTAATAATGGCGTCGCAGAAATGATTTTTCCGGAAGTAGCTTTACGAAAATATCTAACATGGTTAATATTACTTAAGGCATAGGAGTATTAAAACTCAATATGTATTTGGGGGGAATTAAAAGTTTTCTATTCAATAACAGCCTTACAATTTAGAAAAAAAATAAAGGTAAGAAGTCATTTTTGTGTTTATTTGCATTTATATTAATGTTTTACTTTTTACTCTTATACAGGTATACTAGTTTATAACGTCAACGTTAAGTATTAGTCAAAATTTGGAAAATTCTCTAGAGGGTCGGTACATTAGGTCTTTGCACGTTGCTGGCCGATACTCTAGGACCGCTCTTGAGGTCAAAACAGGAAGAAAGAATACATAACCCATTCAAGTATTATTTACACATAACTTACAGGTCTTCTCTGTGTGAAACATTGTTTATATGGCATACATCAATGCTATAGACCAGTTCCTGCCACAATCAACTTAGCATGGCACTATCATTTGTAACGACAGTATATGTTGTCCTTTTCTGAATTTCTGCTACATGACAAGGCAAAGAAGGTACAAAAATTTGGTTGAAAATAACAGGCTAAGTTTTCGGATAGCACGGAAAGTATAGCAAGTACTAATCAATAACGATGAAATTTCCATGTACTAAATTGCTCCCTGAACTGTTTAACACATGGAAAGTATAGCACGTGCTATCAATAATGATGAAAGTTCCATGTCCCAAAGTGCTCCTGGAACTGTTTAACACATGGAAAGTATAACACGTGCTATCAATGACGATGAAAGTTCCCTGCCCTAAACTACTCCCTGAACTGTTTAACACATGGACAGTATAACTCGTGCTATCAATGACGATGAAAGTTCCATGCACTTAAGTGTACCCGGACTGTTTAACACATGGAATCAAAGTTTAACACATAGAACACCTGTAAGGTATGTAGATAAAACTTGAATGGTTTCTGTATTTGTCTTAGTTTTTTCACTACAGCGCTTCGAAACAATGAGTCCTGGTCCACATTGAGTCGAAATCCTGGTCCACGTTGAGTGGTTATCAAAGGTAATACCAAGATATTTGGTTATCTGAGACCATGGAATGATAATGCTGCAAAGGGGAATCGTTTTCTTACAGAGAAGAGAATTAAAACAGACTTCTCCGCAATAACTTTAATCTTACAGTTATTAAAAAAGTTTCTAGGATCTATTTGGAGAGTGATTGTTGAAAGCATACGCGACAGTGTTTTAATTTGTAATGCAGGAGAGGACAGCATAGCATCATTAGAACTATTCATACTGATTAGTGAGTAGTTCAGTTTATGGATATAAATGTTTGAAAAGTCATAGAAGATGGCCTTGCGGCACTCCTTTAAGGATGCGTGTTAGAAAGGATATCATTAAGCGAGGGATGAAGAAACATGAGGACTAATGGCGATTGACCTCATAATTTTCAACCTTGGTCAAGTGACGAGAACGACACCTGAGCGCGCGGGCACCCTCCTCCTCCAAACTATTCCAACACACCAACGAAAAATACTTTGATCTCGACAGGTTCAACGCTTTTTAGCCCCTTATACATGGTAGGTCTTCAGTGGAAACTGGACTCGAACCCGCGATACATCACGACCATAACCACAAGGCTAAGACGGCCATAAGGATAATATTGATGTCAATTTAGAAGGATCGGTTAGTGGTATAAAAACGGATGAGGTGGATGGGAGGAGAAGGAAAGTTATGGTCAATAAGTTTAAGTATGATTTAGTAAGCCCATGTCGTTGGTTTTCTGAATATCTAGAAAGAGAATTCCAATGGTCTTTCGTCTCTGAAAACCAGTAGCTTCAGTGAGCTTGAGAAGGGGGGAGGGGTTAATAGTTCAAGGATGTTTTGTAAAACTGTACTGTTTTGAATTGATGCAGTCATTCCATAAGTCAACTTTTTAGATCTAGTACAAAAAAGGTATCTAAAACATTTATTTTAATCATCAGAGTCGAGACCAGCTCAATAAAATATATTTTCAATACATCCAATCAAATAACATACATCGGAACATTTTTATATATAATTTAAGTCATATTCATAGTCTTACTTCTTATAATTTTTAGGGAGAACTCTAGGGATAGGAGGTGTTATCAGAAAAAACAAGGATCAGTTTCAGGATTTATATTTTATTTACAAGTGTTTTCGGGATCACCAGGATCATACTTTAACCTAAATAAAAAAACACTCTTAAAGCTATTGGGATTGTAGTTTTTATAAGAATATTTCTCATCAATTTAATGTTTCATATTCTTTTTAATTCCTCTGTCCTTAATGAGCAGTCGTATTTTCCCTAATCTCTATTACAAAGATTATAAATATTATTACCTTATATAAAAGAAGTAAAAAATGATGGGAATAAATAAATGTAAACATACTTTTAAATGAATTTGGTTAAATCAATAAAATAGAAATGTGCTACCCACCATCAAATTTGAATCGTCACCTCCACAATTAAAAGGATATTTTTCACAGAATTCTGTCAAATTGTTTGGTTTCTTGCACAGGTTAGGATATTCAGTACAAAAATGAATTCGATTGACGCTGAAAATTTTAAAAAAAAGAAATTTGACCAGATTATCATCAAGTATTTAATGAAACGTTAACAAAAGTAGTTGCTATAGAAGAAAGTTATCTAGTAACTGTTTTTTAATGTCTCCATATAAAGCAAAACAAGAGCATTTCGCGACAGACCTCGTAATTTTTAACCTTAGTCAAGTTAAGGAAGACGAAACATGAGCAGGCATCTCCTCTCCAAACTACCACGCCACCTCAATGGGAGGACTTTGAGGTTGACAACGTGCATCAGATCCCTCTAAAAGAAGGGTCTTCAGTAGCAACGGGGCTCGAATCTCCTACATGCTGGCCACGAGTTCTTGACTATAGCCACTAGGCTATAAGATAGGGGTTCCGCGATATTCTCTCTCTGCAACTTAATTTTAGTAAACACCAAAAAGTTATTATTTAACAATAAATAAATTGAACCTGTGTGTCTGACCTTTATTCAAATGAGTGCAACTATTTTTGTCTCCAGAATGTTTCTCCATGCTTTAACTTTCTTTTTGTTATATCTTTGAGTTAGACAATTTTTTTCATTTAAAATGTTTGTACATGGCAAAAATTTGTCTGCGGAGGTTGCCAATAGAGTGCGATACATAAAAACATAATCGTATGTGTAGAACAATGTAACTTATGCATGGTTAGAAAAGAGACATAGTAAATATATATAATTTATATACAGGGTGATTTTTTTCAAAAAACTAAAACTATTCACACAGAGCCAACTGGAGCTCGATCTAACAACTGCAAAGACACCAAACTTGGAATGGAGACTATAAATGACATCAAAAAGCAAGATCCCATAAGATAGAAACCAGTTCCAAAAATCGCCGATTGGGATTTTAATGGATCTGTTGTAGTTTACCGTTATGCAAGCGAAAAATACAAATGTATGCTTTCATATGCGACAACCGTGCCAACAATTGGGGTTATGAAAGCATGTAGACAGTTCCGAAGAGTATTCTCTGCTGAAATGAGCCGCCTAAAATGAATATGCGACTCCCAATACCAGAGCACGTATTATTGGTAAAATTGCATTATCTTAATCATCCACAGCTCTTCGTGAGCCTAGAACTAGACCGAAACTAAATAAAGGGGCTTTGCTGAATGTTTTGGAAGAAACAAGAGTCACTGACAATACATTAGGCAGAGTAAGGAAGCCTGTGTCAGAAGAGGTGACACAACTTATTTACCACAAAGACGTAACGTGTTGCAACTGGAATTGTCTCGAATAACAGGTACCATTTTTGGAACACATTTCACAGATATTTTTATTGAGCTACATATTGGCAACTGTAGTTTTGCAGACATGGAAAATCCTCAAATGGGAGAGACATTTCAATGATGGCACCATGTAGTGGCAGGCCTCGTTACCACATTTGGACGCTTGAATAAATTGTTGTTGTTGTTGCTTATGCCACCTGATCGACAGTAACATCAGATCAAGGCCCATGAAATTCATCATGGCATCGGGCTATATTGTACGCCTGTCGTTAGCTGTAGCTTTTGAGCACCATGCAGGTGACAGTACGATTTGGCTTGGTTCCACCTCAATTTTGAGGGAGAACACCCTGGGATTTGTCAGGGGCCTCCCACCTCTCTTCCACCAACCTCATGAGAGGACTTGCGGCTCAACGGCTATTTAGAGTACCCCCCATGCCGTGAAGACACTATACATTTACAAACATCCATACCTTCTCCACGATACGGCATAGCAGTCAGCGTCGCTAACCACTATACCGGATGGGCAACTTGAATAAATTTAATTAATTCAATCTCTCATTGGATGCTAAATATTGCCGTGATTTAATTTTACCGAGAGTACCACAGTCAAATTGATACTCAATGGAACTTTTACATGCCACACAATCATATGATATGTGTGGCCATGATTTTCACATCCAAGAAACCTACGAATCCAGCCGAGATTGAATCCGCAAACTTGGACTAACGACGCGGGAAGACACCGAGTCTACATATCACAGATGGAGTGGAATTTTTCTAGTGACACGTTGTGTAAGCACGCAGAGTATATTCTCTAAGAATGATAGTTATGTAGAATGTGGTTGAATTCCTTTCAGATGAAGTTATTATAGCGAACGAAATAGCATTTCATTGTTATTTTGTGTACGTGTTTGTTATTATATTTTCGTTTCAGTTTTTTTGTTGTTGTTGTTGTTAGATCGAGCTACAAGTGGCTCTAAATAGTTTCAGTTTAAAAACTATCCTGTGCAAGAATGCTAAACCACCCTGTCCACTTGATGGCTAAGGAACTACCACCCTGTGCACTTGATGGCAACTGTCCACTTGATGACTTTCCAATATTCCAATATTCCAAATTTCCAATATTTCAAAAACTTTTATTTTCTATGTGTTTGAAAAACTGTTCAGTGTTTTTTCTACGCATTAAAAAATCACAAATAAAAATAAAATGAAATATTCTGAAATTACTAACAGATCAGAGCTGCAAAAGGTTAATGCAGGCTTTATGATGACCTCAGGATTAGTCACTGCAAGGCTTAGGGTAGTAGGGTATGTGAAATACAGCAGGTAAAAATTCATGGATTGGTACAAGAAACATGAAATGCAAAAAATCAAGATGAGTTCTTTCAAGATTTTGCACATTACACTTTTCTGTGTGAAGGTTTCCTCACTTGTTTGTTTACGCCAGAGTCTGGTTCTTTTAGATGGATCTCGATCACTTTCAGAAAAAGCAGGAATTGGGCCATTGGATGCTTCGAGAAATTCCTAAAAGAGAGAAAATATTTGCTGATAATGCACCAAAATTTCAGTCTGAATCTTTTTGAAACAAAATCTTTACTTAAAGTAAGATATTATTAATGATAGAAACTGTGTGATAGAAATGTATTTTTTGATTGATTTGGTCATAATGTTTAACAAAGTGCAGGTTTGTGATCAAGGTTAAAAGAAATAAGAAATTTACAATCGCTAAAATTTATCAGAATCAGTGTGTGAAAAATTGTTTGAGTAATATAAAACGCACTATTAAAATAATTTCAGTTAAATGATCCATAGCAGAAAGATAGAAAAAATTTATGGTAAACCTGTGAAAATTTCAATGAAGATGCAATGATGGTAAATACCTTTCAAAATATTAAGGTTGAGAGGACACGATAGATACAATTTACATTTGTAAAATTTGCTTTTAATTTTTCTAATACATCAGCTCTGTATTTTATATGTGTTTTTTACAAGATTTTGAAATAACGCGGTACACGAATTTAACGATTTTTTTTTTTTACACTATTTTTTTATTCTGGCACGAATCTTAAAAACATTGGTGGATGTTGAAAAGCGTCGTATAGAGGGCGCTGCTCTGTAACGCGAAACTTTTGTTTTGGTTATGTGTAGGAGTTCGGTGGCAGGTGAGCTACCATTTGGTACAGTTGTAATCTGTAATTGAAGGGTGGTTGCCCTAATAATACAACCTAAGTTTTAATCATATATGTTTAATGTTCGTGTCATGTCCGTGTCGTCCAGCAATAAAACCTTATAAAAGACAAAAAAGGTCGTCTTCATTCTACCACTGAATTCACCAGACGTAATAGTGGCGCATCGGCCGTCAAGGTTCTACGACATCTAAACTGTGCCCAGGGTTGAGGTAAGAGTTTAAAATATTTGATTTTAAATTTGAAGATTTGATAGTAATAATTGCAGTCTTGGGTACATTTATATTTACACGAAATAATGGAGGAACAATTAGATAGATTAAAACGTAAGCGAACTGCGCTGAGAACATTAACTACTAAACTAATTAAGAAAGTTGAAGATAATTTAGAAACAAATGATGACAGGGATGAATTATGTGATTTGAAGGAATTATTAATAGAAAAGAAAAATAATTTAAAAGAAATTGATGACTCAATTCATTCATTAATAGAATTAGAGTCTTTAGAAACGGATGTAACGAACTCAGAGGAATATCAGGAAAAATGTTCTCGAGCTGTGAAAAGAATAGCACGAGTGTTAAGAAAAGGAGAAAGAACAGAATCTTTCAATAAAATTCCTGATGAAAGCAGGATTAACATGCAAAGTGCTCACAGTTCAGTAAAACTTCCCAAACTAGTATTAGAAAAATATTCAGGTGACCCAACAAAATTTACAGAATTTTGGAATAGTTATGAAAGTACGATAGATAAAAATGAAAGTTTAAGTAAAATAGAAAAATTTGCGTATTTAAAAACATTACTTATAGGTCAAGCACATAATGTCGTAGCTTCACTAGAATTAAATGAAAAGAATTATGATGAGAGCATAAAAGCTTTAAAAGAAAGATTTGGAAAAAAAGACATTATAATTAGTCAATTCATGAATAAATTGTTAAAACTAGAATCGGTAAAGAATTCAAATAATGTTAAAGCTTTAAGAAATTTATACGATGAAATAGAAATTGGCTGTTCGAAACCTGGATTCTCAGGGAGTTACGAAAGGATCATTTGGTCAATTATTAATACCAATTTTATTAAAATCTATTCCAGAAGAATTTGTTCTGGAATTTAATAGAAGGAAAAATTCAAAAGAAGACATAAGCGTGACAGATTTATTGAATTTCATTAAAACCGAAATAGAATGTCGTGAAGCGGCTAGTTCTTTGACACAAGAGAAAACAAATACATGGTCTCCACGTTTCGAACAGGCAAAATATGAAAATAGAAAAATGTCTAGAAATGTACCCACGGCTGCGAGTTTCAATACTGTTGACAATCGTGTGTGCATCTTTTGTAATCAATGCCATTGCTCATTTTCTTGTTATAAGAGTGTAAAAGAAAAATTATATAAATTACGTAACGAAAATCGTTGTTATATTTGTTTCCGGAAGTATCATATTAGTAAAATTGTAAAAATAAAAGTAATTGTCTAAAATGCGGACTTAAATCGCATCATGAATCAATATGTACTAATAGATTAAATCAAAACAACAAGCGAACAGCTTCAAATCAAATTGTCAATCAAAATATTGAAAACCCGCAAAGTAATCTCGTAAAAGAACCAATTAACTCTCCGGATGAGCATTCTCTTTCTGTTATTCAAAATAAATCTTTATGTAAAAAAGATCCTTTATTACAAACATGTTCCGTACTAGCTTTTCATGAGGAAAAAATTGAGTTAACTAATTTAATTCTAGATTGTGGTGCTACGCGAAGTTTTTTATACATGTTAGTTTAGTGAAAAAATTAAACTTAAAAATTGTAGGAGAAGAAATACTTTCTGTTTTTTCCTTCGGAATGACTCATGCCACACCCAAAACATACTCCGTTGTCGAGCTGTTTATTTCGGATATGAAGCAAACAAATAAAATAAAAGTTAGCTGCCTCGTTACTGAAGTTATAACGGCGGCAGAGGTCACTGCCCCTTCGCGGTTGGCACTAAAGGCTATGAACAAGTTAGGGTTACACATTGCGGGGTTGTCCGAGACCACAGTGGGAATTCTCATGGGGGTGGATCACTATTGGCAAATAGTAAGAGGTGAAAAGGTCAGAATAGGGAAAGAAATTTATGCGATTTCAACTCGTTTTGGTTGGGTACCGGCAGGGTTACAAGATCCCCCCTACACACGGGAGGGAGAATTCGAATCTCAAAACAGCCATACTAAACGGATCCAAATCATACAAAATAAAATTCTGAGAACCATAACTAACGCACCTTGGTACGTTAGGAATTCTGTCTTACACAACGACTTACACATGGAGCCGATCGATAACTACATCACTAAACTGTCTAGAAATGTTTTTAGAAGTATAGAAAATCATGACAACCCTTTAATTAAAGCACAAACATTGTTCACGTATCCTCATACTAAAGTTAATTTCGCATACAAATCTTCAAAGTGGGAACTTCCATTGAAGCCTCCATAACTCAACAAAAAACATTTAATTTACACACTGAATTACATCACACGCTTCCGCAACTTTCTTAAAACTGGGTCATTTGAAGAATCTGACGTCATTCCCCATTTTCATCCCTGCGAACGCAGGGGAACTTCGGCGTTTTTCGCCCATCGATGCTTCTTCCTCCACCCCTCCACGTTTTCTCCCGAAAGGGTTTAATTCGGACGGCTTTACCTCTCACATTTTGCCTCCCTTGCGGGAGGCGGCACTCGTCTAATGGTCTTTCTTTTTCACCCTATCTTCAGGGAAACTGGGTATAAGCAATTTTTTGCTGGGACCCGTCATATCTAATTTTCGTTTCGTTTTAATCTCAAAACAATGCGATTATAAATCTTTCTTCTTGCGTGAAGGACTCTTTAAGATCCTTGTGGAGTTTAGATTTGATGGGAATTACTGACAACCAAACTGTTTCTAAGGAGGAAAGGGAGATAATTCAGGGTTTCGAAAGGCAAATACAATTTGAAAATAATAGATATTCTGTTGGCTTGCTATGGAAGGCGGAAATGGGTCAGTTAGAAAATAATTTCGCAGTTGCATTAAGGCGATTTGAAAATCTTAAGAATAGATTAAATAGAAATCCCGATATTTTTGAGCAGTATAAAAGAGTAATAGAAGAGCAAATTAAAGAGGGTATAGTTGAGGAATGTTCAGATGAAGGATATGATTCGTCGTATTTTATGCCACATAGAGAAATACTTAAACGAAATGAAACTACGAGTTGTAGAGTTGTTTATGACGCGAGCTCTTCACGATCTAAAAACGTAAAATCCCTTAATGATTTTCTAGATATTGGGCCTAATTTGTCCCCTCTTGTATTGGACGTAATTTTAAAATTTCGCAAATATGAAATTGCTTTTAACGGAGATATTGCCAAAGCATTTTTAATGATAAGTATCGCAGAAAAGGATAGGGATTATTTAAAATTTCTTTGGTATGGTAAAAGTGAAGATGAACATAAAATTTTAAGATTTAAACGTCTTCCATTCGGACTCTGCTGTAGTCCAGCAATTTTAGCAATGACGATAAAATATCATATAAAAAAATATGCAAATACAAATCCGGAAGGTTATAAAATGCTCGATTCATCTTTATATGTAGACGATTTGTATTATGGCGCAGACACAATAAAAGATGCATATAGGTTGTCAACAGACGCAATTAAAATTTTCTTAAATGCTGGGATGGATCTACAGAAATTAAGATCCAATTCCTCGGAACTTAATTCTTTATGGATTGAAAAGGGTTTTAATGTGGGATTGACTAAAGAGTCAAAATTTTTGGGCATGGTTTGGACCCCAGAAATGGACGAGATAAAATTAAATTGTGAATTCTTAGAGAATTCATTCGATCGTATTCCTCAAAAGGCTACTAAGAGAACTATTCTTCAGACTGTAGCGAGAGTTTACGATCCAATGGGATTGTCTCAGCCCTTTACGATGATAATGAAAATCCTGTTACAAAAAATATGGATTGCAGGACTTGATTGGGATGAAACCCTACCAGAGGAGATGAGGAAGGAATGGGTGCTTTGGCGATCCCAATTAAAATTACTGCAGAACTTTTCTATTTCAAGGAAGTATTTTGTTAGTAATGAGAAATATGATGTCAGCCTTCACATATTTGCTGACGCTTGTCCTAAAGCGTATGGTGCGGTTGGGTATTTTCGATACCTAGATGATAAACGACATATTCGCACTAGTTTTATCATTTCAAAGGGTCGTGTAGCTCCATTGAAAACAATGACTTTGCCCCGTTTAGAACTGATGGCAGGCTTAGTAGCTGCCAAATTAGCTAATTACTTGACTAGTTTATTTCCCGATCTGAGCCAACGACTATTTCTTTGGACTGATAGTCAAATAGTTCTCCATTGGATAAGGGATGTGCTAGGAACTGGAAGCCCTTTGTATGCAATAGGGTTTCGGAGATTCAATCTCTCACTGATCCTAAACAGTGGTCTCACTGTAGTTGAAAGGAAAATCCAGCGGACTTGTTATCTCGGGGAGAAAGTGCAATCAACCTTGTGAAGAGTTCCCTTTGGTTACAGGGACCTCGTTGGCTCTCTAAGCCTGATACCTTTTGGCCGGAGAATCAGCAAAGACATGTCAACGAGGAGAGTGTTGTGAATGAAAAAAGATCTAAGGACATTCATTCTCTTACCGCTACTATTCGAGACATTGAAACTTCGACTTTGTTGGATTTGACCCGATTCAGTAGTTTATTGAGAGTTCATCGAATCACGGCGTATGTCATGAGATTTATCAACAATACTCAAAGAAAATCCATCAAATTAAAAGGCCCGTTAAGTTCAACTGAAATCTCAAGTGCCGAGCGCTATTGGGTGAAAGCTATTCAACGAAAACACTTTCGAAAGGAGACTCTAGATCTTTTTCAGGGAAAGTCTCTAGACAAGGCATCTAAAATTTATTCGCTTAACCCAGAGCTAGATATGCATGGTCTTCTGCGTCTAAAGGGAAGACTTCATTTCTCTCTCTCTCTCTCTCTCTCTCTCTGATCTAGATTTCGGAGAAAAACACCCATGGTTGTTACCTAACAAGGATAGGTACAGTGAATTAGTAATTCTACATGCCCATAACCATTTACTTCATGCTGGTGTTGAGGCTACTTTAGCCCAAGTCAGAGAGAAGTTTTGGATTTTAAAAGGACGCCAATGTGTCAAATCTATTTTAAGTAGGTGTTTCTTGTGCAAAAAATACACAGTACGTCCTGGTAACCAAGAAATCGCCCCTTTGCCACCAGATCGAGTTTTGGAATCACCTCCATTTTCAATTTCAGGATTGGACTTTGCAGGTCCCTTTTTCATAAAAGACAGTGATAAGAAACACTACCTGCTGTTGTTCACATGTGCAACCACTCGAGCCTTGCATCTCGAACTTCTTCTTCAATGAGCACAGAACAATTTTTGCTTGCTTTCCGCAGATTCATTTCCGACGTGGACTCTGTT